>JAMWET010003336.1:0-67500 GCA_024036415.1 Prochilodus magdalenae | reverse complement strand
AGGCCCACCCATTCATTTGGGTGAAGTGGCTGCAGAGATTCTGTAGAGTTAATGGCTTAAAGCAAATTGATCACTGCAGACTTCCAAAGGATCTGCACATCCAAAATGAGCCAACTTGTTCCTCCTTGTCCTTGAGGATTTAATTCTGAACCCAGGCTCATTCAGAACTATACAGAGGAATACAGAGATCTAACAATGTAATGTGTTTTCAACTTGGACTTTAAATGAGTTCGGCAGACCGGTCCACATATATGTCATACATATTAGATGTGTGTATGAACCATTTGCTCTTATATGGTAGACATTTTAGTTTTATGTGTGTGTTTAGGGGCGAACAGGAGGCCACATAAAGACCTGTATCAGCTGGAGTCTACCTACGACCTACAAGTCTGTCTCACTCGTGGAAAGAAATTCCAAGCTCCGGTCACGACTCTAAGACACACCACATTACAGGAGCCCAGTTAAGATTTCATCCAAACACAATGGCAGGAGAATTCACTCCTTGATTGAACCAAGACTGGTTCTGTAAGCAAGTGAAAAAGCCGGCGGTTTAAAGGGCGGAAAATACTTTGATGAAGCCCCCCAAAGAGAAGACAAAAAGACTTCTCAGATGAAACAGTAATGGCCTTAAGTGTAAGGGGAGAAACAGTGTACTTTAAACTTTATCTGATCAAACAGCAGCGCAGGCAGCAGAGCTAATCAACAGCGCCACTGCATCTCAGGGCCCTAAATGGAAAAATTAGCTACCCTGAGACCCACACTAACACTTCATGCAGAAGCAAAGCTGCAGCACAGCTGACTTCAGTTGGATTACGTGTTCATGTGTATGTGGTCTGTGGGACTATCATGATACTGCTTCTGAGAAAGCAGCTGATAAAAGACTCAGGACATAAAAAAGCCAGACGTACAAACGCACATATTCCCATGTATAGAAAAAAGAAGGTAAGGAAAGAAAAGAGGATGCCCATTAAATCAGACTGATTATCCAAAAAGACTGCATTCAATGGCTAAGATGAAAACATGGCCACTCAGGGTGGTTTGATGTGAAATGCTCCATTCTAGAGAAACCCGCTTCTGATTTGCTCACAAGGGTGGTGAACGGAACCAGACAGCTGAAGAGTTTAATGCCTCTAAATTGCCTCTTATTCAGAAAGATATTGTCTTGAGCTCTTTCTCTTGTTCACCCCATTCTATAGGATCAGTGCTTGCAGGACTGTGATTGGGGGCATCAGGGGGCACCCCAGCTATTTAAGGGGCAAAGATGACACTGCTTCTGTATGTGTAACTCAATAACTATTACCCATAATCAGTCCAAATGTATCATCGTGTACTGTTCCTGGTAACCTTTATCTTCCTTCCCAATAGCATTGCAATATGACCCTTCCTTCTGGGTGCAACTATTCTTGTGATGATGTGTTTATTTTTTTATGTTAGATGAGTTTAGTTGGTTTGGGCATTAGCTTACCCCATAAAGGCATATTTCCATCACAGAGCATGAAGTAATGGATTAACAATGGCTACAGTGCTAAACTAATCTTAGGTAAACATACAGCAACTACATGTTTACATTTACATATTAAATGTGACACCTGGTTCCGAAATGAAACGGCAGGTTTCTCTACAATGCGCCACTGTTTACCATGGATACAACCCCATAATTTACATCTCATCAAGTGAATTACACACAAATTCAGACATAAAGCAGTGGCATTCTCGTTTTTACACACATTAAAGGGCCAGTGTATAACCTCTAGTGGTGATATTGTGTACTACAACCTACCCCTAAATTAGATCCTCCATTTGTGAAAATCTGAGCTTTCAAACTACTCTTCTAACTACACTACACCAGCACTGGTGTCTTCCCATCAAGTGTTCCTACTTTCCACTAGTACAGCAGAGTAACTTAAGTGTTTCAAGGTTTTATAGTGTTTTTAATGTTAATTCAGTTCAGATTCAGCTTAATAATCACTACATCTCCATCGATAGGCTGACTTAGATTATCAAAACATCCTAATTGCATTCATTTAATGCTGGTAATATTTTATCAGTAAGGCTATTAGCCAGCTTGTTGTTCACCTGAAATGGTGCTATGTTTACATTCAGTCGAATGAAGGTAAGTTTATATGTGATGCACTATAAGTGGGGAGTACTTGTCAAAAATGATGCAACCGTGCTGACCCCACCCGCTGTTGTGGCATGTGGCCATGCACCTGTGATTTAAACATAGCCTTGAGTTGTTTATATATTGTTGAGTCGCATTATTATGACCACTTTCTACTTTTGATGGCAGCAGCACGTAGCTCATGAAGGAAGTGACATTTTTGTGGCATGATCTGGGTTCACCTCATCCATGTAGAAAGCACTTTCAACCGGTTTGGGTGTAAATCCATCCTTGCAGATCTGATTGTCCTCCCTGGGATGGATAAGATCTTCCAGTAAGACATTGTGACATGTCACAAGGCTAGAAATGCCTAACATTGGCTGGAAGAGCATGACCAAGACTTCCAAGTACTACCTGCCCCACTAATCCCACAGACTTGACCCCAACTAAGCATTTTAGTTGTCATGTTAGCTGTATGGATCCTACCCCACGCACCTTCCAACAGCTGTGGGATGCACTGCAGACATGTTGGTTTCAGATACCTGTGGCAACCTACCAGGACCTTACTGAGTCACTTCCAGTCAGTCTAGCCTGAGTATTAGCTCTGAGTATTAGGTCATAATAATGTGACCCAACTATGTAATAACTGCAATAAAGATCAAACAAGCTGCCGAATAAAAACTTGAAATGCCAGAAGGCAAATGCTGCCCCATTTATGGTGGAAAAGGAAAATCTGAACAAGAAGCTCCAGAGTAAGATGTTGACTTCATAGGTTTAATGCTGGAAGTATTTTTCATAAAAAGCAGAAGATCCACTTTCAGTTCTCAAATGAGTTGTTATATATTTTTTACGCCATATGTTCAAATGCGTCACAATTGGCTCATCTGTGTGGCTCTTACTGCAGAATCTGTATCCAAGTCTGGCATTTCAGCTAACTTCTTCAAAAGTCCTTAATTGGTGGATCAGATGCTTTAGTTCTAGGAAAAGTAGATCTTCAGAAGCAGGAAAGTAGATCTCCAGGAAAAGTGTTGGTGACCGGTGTCCTATGACTCAGAAGAACCCCTTTTGGTACGTTTATTTATTAAAACTGTTGGGAGATAGACATATTTCATACATGTGCTTCACAGAAAATCCCTGACTCAGCACAAACATCAACGTCACTGAGCGGCAGCAAGCGAACAGACTAATACTTCCCAACACAGCGCAAGACCTGTCATACGTTTCTAACGAAACTGTGCAAGAACACTAATTTACAGCCACATGCAGCCATAGTTATTAAGCATCAATACTCACAGCTAGATCCACAACCACAACCACTTAATCCACAACCACAGACGGAACAACATTCAACAAGCAAATGCCGCACTGGGACTTGAGTGCGGAAGAGGTGCATGGAGGAGCCGCTCGCCTGACAGAAGCATACCACAACCTGTTTCTACATGTCCTGAAACTGCACAGCCTGAGTCTATACTTCACTCCTCCACCCTCTTCTCAATATACTGGATGCTAATCATGCTTGCAGCACTAGCCTGGCAGATAACTGAGTCAGACATATGTTTATTATCTGTGATCATGGATGTGTGTTTGAAGCAGGTATGAATAAAACAGTGTTTGCAGGAACAGATAAGCAGAGTCAGCTTTAGGTTTCTTTAATGGGCACCTGGTTCTTGGAACTTTGGAACCAGTTCTAAACCCACGCCTACTGCAAAGAACATCACAGCACCTGGAGGTGTCTTTTAAAAGGACGTTCTTTAAAACTGGTTTAAACATTGACTGTTGTTGATCCAAGGTTCAAGATTCCATTTCACAGTATTCCCATCACACACTCATCATCAAAAGAATAGTTTTTACAAATAGTTGCATCCAGAAGGAATCAACCGACAGGAATGAAACTTGGTGGGTAGGTTTGAGACTGTGAGGCATACGAGTGACTCACGCTCAGCCACACATGTGACATAAGCAAGGACAGGGCTTAATGCTGTACATACATGACCCAACAGCCACGATTGCGGACATCATGATGTCCCGTTTCCTTAGATGACCCTTAACACCACATCAACATCTTCAAAGATTGCAGTGGTATTGTGCCAGACTGTCATGGAGTGACTCCAAATGACAGCAGGTCATCTTCAGTGATGAGTCCCACTTTTGTCTTGGTGGAGACGACCATGTTGAGCGCCAAAATGAATAGTTTCTTGTCATGTGTCACATGTCCAGAGTGCCTGGTGTCATTTCACGTCCACTCCTAGTGCAAAATCTGCAGGAACTGTGTGAGAATATAAGAAGCATGGGATAGATTTTCACAGGACACCACTGGGAACCACTATAACTCCATGCCGAGACGTTTGGCACAATGCGTAAACATGGGAGCCTGACGCCATACTGAGAGACACTACTTCTGTATGTGTAGCTCAGTAAATATTACCCATATCAGTCTAAATCTATTATCATTTATTCTTCCTGGTAACCTTTATCTTCCTACCCAACAGCACTGCAATCCCACGCTTCCTTCTCGGTGCAACTATTCTTTGAATGATGCAGTTCCAGTTAACTGTGGGACATCTCGCAGGCCAGATATTACACAAAGTGGTTTGTGGCAAAATGTGGCACCTCAAGTGTCACAGTTAATGTCACTGAGCTCCTTAGTACGACCCATTCCACTACCTGTGTTCACTCTATAGAGACGTATGGCTATGGTCGTTTTAATACACGCGTTAGCATAAGGTGATTTCAAAGTGCATCCACATTCATTTGGCCATGTGGTGAATATCTGCTAATAGAGGTGTAGCTAAGCTACACTAATAACACTAAAGTTACAAAGAGGGTTTCAGACCAGACAACTTTTGCAATGTGTCATAGTGCAGTACAGCCATATATGAGTCTTAAAGGCACAGTAACAAAAACAGCCTCTACAATTCTGGATAAAGAGGTACAGATGTGGCCACTTAAAAATCAAATCTTCATAAAACTGCACAGATATTATAAATAAACATACACAAGGTATGACAAGGGACCTTTAAGCAAATACTGGCCTCAAATTGTCACTGGAGTTTATAGCTACAGCACACCAGACTTTGTCAGCTGCAAAACTGACATGTAAATTCAGAGCTTTAAATGGGTCCCGCAAGCATTTAGATATATAAAGTTCCAGTGCTTCTTACCTCATCGCTCACACTCTTCCTGGAGACGCAGCAATACGAAGCACAGCTCATAATTGCTCTAGCTCTCTCGCCCAGTTTCCAGCATTTGGCTAAAGAGATGGCAACATAGTTAAGCGAGTTGCTAAACTGCCATCCAATGGTGTCAATCTGAATATGTCCTTAGTGGGTGCCCACATCTGGAGGACTTGAAGACCAGTCCGAAGGGCTCTGGCCAGCCAACAGAGCCATTGCTGTGGTCAGCAGTTAAACTCGAGTGAAAAGGAACGGCAGAATAAAGAGCTCCTCACAGGCAGGCAGTCAGCTAAGAAGTGTGGTAGCGCTCTGACCACACTATGCTTTTAACTAAGTCACTGTAGCGGATGCCACTCTGCAGCTTCGCATAAGCGCCTATGCGGTCTCCAGAGGTCAAAGATCAGCATGAGAGAGCATTTATCAGCTGTTATCTTTTCTCTGCATCCAGCAGACACTTCCCTTTTCTTAGCCTCGGCGCAATCCTCGCAAGCACCAGCTGTGACATGCATATACACGAACTCTACCGCAGACCATTAGCAGTGTGTAACAGCAGCACATGCTGTAGCTTCATACATTACGTTGACCATGCGGCCTTCGGACAGGTGAAGGTATTTGGAGAAAGAGGAAAGAAGCTGCATTGTGGAACAAGAAAAAAAAAACAACCACAAAGCATTGTGATGACTAACAGTTAGCAGTTCCCACATGCCTGAAACTGAAGCTGCAGCAAGTTGAGAAAAACTCCGAGATATGATTTAGATTTTAGAGATACATCTTAATGCAGGAAGGAGAAGCTAGAACAAACGAGAAACACACACATGCATGCATGAATATGAATATATATAGTCAATATAGGGTCACATTATAATGAATACCAGCTAATATGCAGAGTAACTGCCGTGTGTAGCAAGGACAGCAGCTGGACCGGCTGGGGGTGACTCAGTGAGGTCCTGGTAGGCTGTCACAATTATCCGGAGCAATGCTGATTGCAGTGCATCCCACAGCTGCTGGAAGGTGCTGGAGGGTGCAGTGGGTGAGGGGTATCCACCAAGTGAACACGATCATTGAGGTGGTCCCACAGATGCTCAATTGGGTTCAAGTCTGGGGAATTAGGGGGCCAGGGTAGTACTTGGAGGTCTTGGTCATGTGCTTCCAACCAATGCGGAACATTTGTAGCCATGTGGCATTTGCCATCGTCTTGCTGGAAGATCCCATCTACCCCAGGGAAGACCATAAGCATGCATGGGTGTATGTAATCTGCAAGGATGTATTCAATCCTCATGGATTGAGGATTGAGGATCGCATGGATGAGACAGACATACACATACACACACGCACACATACATATATATATATATACATATATATACACACAATTACACACACAAATACACACAGACACACATGGGGTGTGTAAAACACGTAACATGCATTTACACTCTACACATCCACATAGGTCAAAGTCACTGTCTCCACAGACACAGTTCACAGCCACAACATTTCAATCTTCTTTTATATTTCTGTAAACCTCTTCATTTTCTGCAAATGATAAAATATTGCATTGAGTATTTGTATAATATTGGACATTTGTTATGCATAGGTACTTTACTATAATGTAAAAAAATAAGACACATAAACACCCACAGGATTTTGCCTCGCTTAAAATAAGGAGCAGGTGTTAGCATCCTGATCATGTGATCATGATGGTAAATGTGTTGGTGGCTATTTGGGTGGGCATAAACACAAAATGCAACCAACTTCTAAAACTAAACTTGTTAGGGGTGGAAAAATATCCCCGCAGTTTCTTTGAAAAGGTCCTCCTAGAAGAAAAGGAAGTTGAATTGATGGCAAGGGATGGTTACCAATGTCTTACTTGACTGGAAGTGAAATTAATGAAGGAAGCTCTCTGACTTTAGTAAATCCCTGTATATCAACCAAATTTGTTTTTCTTTGTAATTCCTCATCATGACTTACACACACTTAAGAATATAACTTATATGTAATATATTTATTCTATATATCATTTCATTCTTTGATAAACCAAACATGAAGCTTGTGAATATAGTTTACACTTCATCTTCCTGATGCAGTGGGTTAAATTTATTCTTCTGTGGTTTTTCTATGAAACCCTAAACTTTTTCATCCTGAGCACAAACACATCCTGAAGGGGCGGTACAGTGTGAGACGAGGGTCAACACTGTAGTTAGTGGTGGAACTTCACTCTACTGTACGCGTTGACACATTTCAGAGCAGCTCGAGAAGCAGAAGTTGCCTCTGTGTGTGTGTGTGCATGTGTGCATGTGTGTTTGAGTAAGAGAGTCTGGTACGTCTGTGGTATCTCTTCTGATGAATAACAGAACCATGTATTCTGTATATAATGCCTAGATCCCCAGTGGTGTATACGCCTTGCCAATGTAACTCTTTATGTTTTGGTTAGGAGGGACACAGTATGAAAAACATTTTCAGTTCTTCAGCACATACATTTGGGTTTCTGGAGTGCACACCAACCCACCAACTGTGAAATAAGACAACTCAGTGAGTTTGCTGGGGGCTACCTAGATCAGAAAATATGAGATTCTAAAAGCCATCCATATTTGGTTCCCCTTCTTACACTAAAAGGGGACTCATTAGATTAATAATGCCCTCCATCTGAGTAGCTCCCACCCACTTCCTTAGAACTACCTTTATGACAGGGCGCCATTTATTTCTTGTAAACGCCAGAGCTGCTAGCATTTTGTGGAAGCTAAGTGCTAGGCACCAGAACTGCTCTGTTGTTGGCTGCAACTAAATGGATAATCTTTATTTTTGGTGGCGACATCCAACAGTCAGGGAAAAATATACACAGGAAAAAACCTATACACGAGTGCCAGACACAAGGCGGAGGTCAGCTTCTTATTGGCTAGCTTTTTGTTTGTTTGAATATTGTAGCAGTTACAAACTGGTATCTCAGTCTACATGTCCAGCTTCTTGTTAGAATGTCCCATTCCACCTTAAATAGTGCAGCAGTTACTAGCTGGCATCTCAGTCTACCTGTCCAGCTTCTTGTTAGAATTTCACATTCCACCTTAAATACTGCAGCAGTTACTAGCTGGCATCTCAGTCTACCTGTCCAGCTTCTTGTTAGAATTTCACATTCCACCTTAAATAGTGCTGTGGTTATATACTGGCACCTCAGCATTCTGGAGTGTCAGTCTACCTGTCCAGCTTCTTGTTAGAATTTCACATTCCACCTTAAATGTTGCAGTAGTTACAAGCTGGCATTTAAGTCTACCTGTCCAGCTTCTTGTTTAAATTTGATGTTCCACCTTAAATCCTGCAGCAGTTATATACTGGCACCTCAGACTATCTGTCAAGCTTGTTATTAGAATAAGCCATTCCACCTTAAATGGCACAGAAGTTGCATTCTGGAGTGTCAGTCTACCTCTCCAGCTTCTTGTTAGAATTTCACATTCCCCCTTAAATGGTGCATCAGTTACATGTGGGTGCATCAGTCGACCTGTCCAGCTTCTTGCTTGCATATATATTCCTACTTTAAATGGTGCATTAGTGACAAGCTGCCGTTTAGGCTACCTGTCCAGCTTCTTGTTCAAATGTCCCGTTCCATCTTAAATGGTGCAGCAGTAACATAATGACACCTCAGTCCATCTAACCAGTTAAAACTTTCTGTTCCACTTGAAATGGTGCATCAGTTACATTCTGGCGTCTCAGTCTACCGGCCCACCCTGGATGAATTTTCTATTTCCACCTTAAATGGTGCAGCGGTAACATAATGGCACCTCAGCCCACCTGTCTAATTTCCTGTTCCACCGTTGATGCTGAATTAGAAATGAGAAAATTAGAACAAGAAGCCGACTTTAGCTTCGTGTGTCAGACAGTTTTCCCTACCTGGGTCAGGGCCTTTAAGAGGGATCAATAATAACCGTCACTGGCAACAGATGTGAGAAATGTACTTATTTAATGTCCCTGTTTCTTTAGCTTTTAGCACTAATGCAAACACACAATATCCCATACTGACTGAAATGTAATTTCCTAGATATTCTAGGTTTTCTGCTGCAGGATCTTCAATAACGTTAACGCTATTCATTTATCATTTGAAAGTCTATACAATGAACTATATCTGATCAACACTTGAATAACACGAGAGTAGGATGGGAGGATTTGCCCTGCCATTAGCACACCCTACAGAAGAGTGATGTGGCTCATCATTTAAAGAGAAGGCACTGTAAATCAACTGTAGAGCAAAGAAGCAATACCTCTAG
Source organism: Prochilodus magdalenae (assembly GCA_024036415.1). Classification (NCBI taxonomy): domain Eukaryota; kingdom Metazoa; phylum Chordata; class Actinopteri; order Characiformes; family Prochilodontidae; genus Prochilodus; species Prochilodus magdalenae. Next base: position 57,970 of record JAMWET010003336.1, on the reverse strand, counting down.
ACCTTAAAGGGTTAAACCGAAGTCCAGTAATATTTACAGATCCAAAGCAAAAAGAACATCCTATAGACTCAGACAAAAAGAACTGGGAGGAATCACAAGCGCGGCAAACTCCGACAGCTGTCCTGACACCTGCTCCGTCAGATTTAAGACAGACTAAATTTGTTGTGTAAAAAATCAACAGCTGTGCCTTCAGACAGAACTATCAGTCACTCTGCTATATAGCCTGCCTGCGATCATTTATATAGCTGTCATTAATTTGCTTCCTTGGATTTATGGACGGTCGGAAAACGTATGGAGGCAGACGGACAATAGATCCGCTCTGACAGCTCCGACTCTGCCTTTATGTACACAATGAAGCAGAGCAGCAATACACAACAGATAATTACACCTGTAATGTCTTGTGGAAGAAAAAGTGCTTGGTTGCCGTTTCGGTCTTGGTGATTGTGCCACAAACCACAAGTAAACATGCAAAATGGAGCCTATTTTTTTGTTTGTTGTTGTAAAATTCATGAATTGTGTATTAGACACTCATAAAGCAAGGATAAGATCAAAACAAATGCGTTTCTTTGTCTCGGGGGGGAAAAGTGGTTGCCTGGGACGGCTAATGGTTTCAAAAGCCTTTCAAGGGGAGCAGGAAATGGTAGTGGGCTGATTTGTAGTTTATCACATAGAGCAATCTTCAGGAAGCTAAGTAAAAGAGAAAGAGGGGGAGGGAAAGAGAGAGAGATGGAGGAGAAGATGCTTTTTATGCAACAGTGTGCTTGTTTAAGGGGGTATTCTGGCCCAAATTGGAAGTGTACTCTACTTATTCAAAATGCTCCCACTATTAAAACTATGATGTCTTGAAACCACCGTGTCTTATTTACCAGCTTCTTCTTTGAATTATCCTATTACACCTTAATAGGTGCAGTGTTTACATTTTGCTGCTGACATTCAGCTTTGTATTCGTCTGTGTCTTGTTATATTTTTTCCATTCCACCTTAAATGGTGCAGCAGTTCTAATAATGCTTCTGGCAAAATAACCATAGTACCATATAAGGTGGAATGAGAAAGCTGGTGAATAAATATGTTTACCAGCTTTCTCATTCCACCTTAAATGGTGCTATGTAAATATACCAGCTTTATCACTAGCTGATCTAGCTCATCATCTACATCATCTTAACAGGGTGTAAGTAGTGATTATAAAGCTGAACCTGACCTGAATTAACGCTCTAATATTGGCATTTAGATTCTTATTCATATTTCACTTTATATGGTGCAGCATTTACATTTACATGCAGAGATTTAGCTTCCTACTCAAATTGTTCAAGGTTTAAATTTTGTGCAAGGTTTAAATTTTGTGCAAGGTTTAAATTTTGCCGCTGACATTCATCTTCTTTTTCATCAGCTTCTTGTTCAGTTTTTGCCAATCCACCTTAAATGATGGAGCAATGACATCCTGATGCTAGTATTCAGCTTCTTATTTGCCAGCTTATTGTTCAAACCGTACCAGTCCACCTTAAATGGAGCAGCATTTGTATTCTGCTGCTGATACTCAGCTTACATTTACGCCATTTAGCTGACGCTCTTATCCATTACATTTATTTTACATTTATGGTATTTAGCTGACGCTCTTATCCAGAGCGACTAACAAGGTTAATCATATTACAGGGAGGCCAATGTAGTGTTAGGAGTCTTGCCCAAGGACCCTTATTGGTGTAGCACAGCCTAGTCAGTCAGCCCGGGATTCGAACCCCAGTCTCCCACATGTGGTGGTTGCTATTTGGCGGGTAGTGGTGTTATCCGCTGAGCTACACCAACCACGAGTTGGCCACCAACCACTATCCAGAGTGACTTACAGGGTTAATCACATTACAGGTGGGCCAATGTAGTATTTGGAGTCTTACCGAAGGACTCTTATTGGTGTAGCACAGCATAGTCACTCAGCCCGGGAATCAAACCCCAGTCTCCCACGTGTGGTGGTGGCTATTTGGCAGGTAGCGGTGTTATCCGCTGAGCTACACCAACCACCACTGCTTAATGTTCAACTTTTTCCAATCCACCTTAAATGGCATACAAGTAATATTTTGGTGCTGACGTTTAGCTTCTTATTTGCCAGCTACTTCTTCCAATATTCCTGTTCCACCTTAAACGGTGCAGCATTTACATTCAGCTTCTTCTCCAAGTTGTCCTATTTTGGTGGAGCGTTTACATTCTGGAGCTGATGTTCAGCTTCTTACTCACCAACTTCTTGTTCAAATTGTCCTAGTCCACCTTAAATGGCTCAGCATTTACATTCTAGTGCTGACATTGAGCTCTTTATTCACCAGCTTGTTGTCCAGATTTTCCAGTTCCACCTTAAATGATGCAGCAATGTTCAAATCAGCTGTTTAGAGGTTCAGTAGTGAAGTGTGAAGTGAATTAACATTAAAACAGTATAAAGACTAAACAGAGTTAAATGCTGTACTAATGATATGAGTACACTGGGTCAGACCGCTCAGTGGGTGGGATAAACTGGTGGGAGCATTTAGTGTTGTACAAAGTTTGAGAAGACACATTCTGACAAATAGAGGATCATAAAACATAGGAGGGTGAATAACAGCTGTGAGAGCATGAAAGCATGATGGTCACCATAGGTTCTATAGGAGACACTGGTGGGTGGATACTCTGGCCAGGCTAAGGAAAGCCCCTGCTGATGATATATCTTGAAGCAGGTTGCTGCTAGAAAACCGCCTGGACTCACAAGCAGTTTCTTCCATCAAAGATACATCAGAAGGGGGGTTTCCCAGTCTTTAACAAGGACACAACTAACTTGTGGAATGCCAGAGGAATGCAGCGTACTTAAACATGGGAAACATTAAACAAGTAAACAATCGGGCAGAGTACCGGATAACATTCCGACCCCTCATCAGTCAGGGGTTAATTCCCCAGTCACATCCAGCCTGTGCTTATTCTTATCTCTCTGAATAAGCACTTGTGCCAAATGTGCTGTTACTTGTAGCTTTATTCCTAGAAAAATAAAGAATATTCAAGATGCATAGGATGGATTATCACAGGACACCATGAGGAACCTCTACAACTCCAAAATCTGAGGGAGTTAGAGTTTAGAGGGAGACTAACACAGGCTGTGCATTACCATGTGAGCTACAGCCTGTATACCAGCGAAGGAGGTGTTTCGAATAAACAGGCCACCATGAGGAACCTCTACAACTCCAAAATCTGAGGGAGTTAGAGTTTAGAGGGAGACTAACACAGGCTGTGCGTTACCATGTGAGCTACAGCCTGTATACCAGCGAAGGAGGTGTTTCTAATAAACAGGCCACCATGAGGAACCTCTACAACTCCGAAATCTGAGGGAGTTAGAGTTTAGAGGGAGACTAACACAGGCTGTGCGTTACCATGTGAGCTACAGCCTGTATACCAGCGAAGGCGGGGCTTCTAATAAACAGGCCACTGCCTATATTAAGACACTGGACTACTGGACACAGAACCACAACTCTATAGGGTGTTAACCCATCACTTCACCAATTTGTGACCTGTATGTCAGCATCCATCTGCTGCCGTGTATTCCCACTGGCCCTCTTTCAGGAATGAGCAGCTGGCTAGGTCTCTCATTGGCTAAGTTACACAGCCTGTAACACACTGGCAAACAGCATGGGCCCTTTCCTGTTCAAAACGTTACAGCAGCCAACAGCCGATTAGACCAAGAAGACGAGCTTAAGGAAGCGTCTGCCGCAAACATGAAGGGTTCCACTCGGCTGGCCATTCACAGAGAGAGATTAGAATTAGTCAAGCGTCAGACTCACCTGTGACCCACTGATACGTTTGGCCGCTAATCCCTTCAAGCAGGTGATACCATAACAATCAGTGATATGAGAGGAGAGACGGCTGTAATTAAATTTCCAAATGAAAAATGCATTACCAAATTGATCCGGACAAATCCCATCTTGAGGAAATTGGAATGGGATTTAGGAGGGAAAAGGTCTTAGCCGGACTCAGGCAGTGTGAGGCAGGTCTGCTCACATGCATGCAGTGGCCATCCTCAGCAGCTCTGTCCACTACAGCAGGCTGTCAAATCAAGCAATCATGAAGGCACCTTTCTTCCTTGAGTCTTCTACACCAGCGTTGTCCATTAGTTGTCCAGTGCCTTTAACTTCTCAAACAGGCAGCAAAAAGGGGGCAGTCCTGGGCTATAGGTTAGAGAACCAGCCTCGCACTGAAGGGTCACTGGTTTAATTCCTTGTGCCGGCAGTAACAACTGAGGTGCCATGGATATGGCTGCCCACTGCTCCGGGCAAGTCGCCTTAATGTCCCCTAGTGTGTGTGTCTATGTAGGTGTTTCACCTCACACATGGGTTAAATTCCTCTGTTTGTAAATTTCTGTTTGTAAATGCTCAAAAACTCTGTATGACTGTCTCGACTAGGCTGGCTATGGCATTGGCCTGGAAAGCAACTCCAAAGCACAGGAGACAGAACTTGTCCATCTCATTTTAAAGCTGAAACTTCATAAACCTTTCTACACACAGCTCAGATCTCCATGACTCAATGCTCAACCTCATTGGCTTCTCTCAAAACGGGCAAACTCTTCAGAAAGCAAAGGAGAAGGAACCTTTCCAGCTCATTTTAGAAGCTAAAACATTCACATGCAGCTGGGATCTCCATAACTCAGCTAATCATGGAGATACAGCCCCACACAAAACCAGCAGGTCAAGTGTCTTCAGGTGCAATAAGATCTCCTTCAGTCCTCACAGCACAAATAAACGGTCACACTGGGCTCCTGTGAACTTTGGAAAGGTGAATGAATACAAAAACTACCACACAGGTTACATATCAGCGTGTAGTCCAGTTTGTAGCATAGTTTGGGTTTTTAAAGTTTTAGCAGTTGGATGCTTTTAGCATTAGCATTTTGTCACTAGTGAAAAATTGAAAAAAAAGATTTAATATGGTCATTTTAGAAATTAAATATATACATATATATATATATATATATATATATATATATACAGGGGGTGGACAATGAAACTGAAACACCTGTCATTTTAGTGTGGGAGGTCTCATGGCTAAATTGGACCAGCCTGGTGGCCAATCTTCATTAATTGCACATTGCACCAGTAAGAGCAGAGTGTGAAGGTTCAGTTAGCAGGTAAGAGCACAGCTCTGCTCAAAATACTGCACACAACATTATGGGTGACATACCAGAGTTCAAAAGAGGACAAACTGTTGGTGCACGTCTTGCTGGCGCATCTGTGACCAAGACAGCAAGTCTTTATGATGTATCAAGAGCCACGGTATCCAGGGTAATGTCAGCATACCACCAAGAAGGACGAACCTCCACCAGCATCACGTAGTGACCTGGCCACTATCCTGCAAGAAGAATGGCTTAAAATCCCTCTGACCACTGTGCAGGACGCAGTATATGTCATTCCCAAGACGAACTGACGCTGCATTGGCCGCAAAAGGAGGCCCTACACCATACTAATAAATGATTGTGGTCTAAAACCAGGTGTTTCAGTTTCATTGTCCAACCCCTGTATATATATATATATCTCTGAATTTTGCACAATCCTCTATGTAATTCGGAATTTAGCCCTGTCTAAGCGCATGGAAGGTGCAGTGCAGAGAGGGAAGGAGTGGAGAAACACTGCATTAGAGCACATTATCATTCTACCCCGTGCAGAGAGATTTGGACTTAAACTCGGCAAACTTCAGGTGCTTCCCTGTTCTAATCAAGTTCTAAATCCTGCTTTAGCATTCCGACTCTTACTCGGCATCCGGCACGCTGACTGCTGAGCAGAAAACGGACTCGTGCCATTCACAGCTCATCTGAGCTGGGTGTGTTTGTGAGTATTTCAGCTTGTGTCTGTCTTTGCATGTACTTGAGCTAATTTGTCCGGGAGGGAAATTGCATCTCCTTGTGGTCACCTTGTGAACGTTTGCATGCGCTCAGCAGTTTTAGATTCCTTTAATTAGTCAAAGTGTTTAGTTTTACACAGCTCCGTTTAATCGGTGATGTCGTTTTCTTCTCTATAAAATGGAGTCCTTACCACACACTAATAGCCTAACATTCTGTTAGCCTCTGGAAAAATATGTACACAGTAATACAATGCCTTACATGAGCGAGGCTGAAAACCTAGCAAATCTCGCCCTGAAGGAAAGATTACACAAATGCAATGGTTTGAAGCCGCAGTCATTTCGCCAAATAGATTTCAATTCTTTTATAGTTTAATAAAATCTGATTACAGCCAACGATATTACAAACCCCTTCCTCATAGCGGGTGTGCAGTTAGAGACTAGTGGCGCATCTGCTGATGCAGGTTCTTAGTTAGTGATCCTCTAAGCCTGAGCAACAGTCATTTCCTGACCATGGAGCTGCTACTGGATACACACGGACCAGCTTCACACACACTACCGTGCCATGCTGAGAATGGTCCATCACCCAAATGATATCTATGATGCTCCAATGATGAACAGGGCTGATAACATGCACAACAGATGGGCTACAGCCTGTAACAGTACACCTGCAATGTATTTCCAAATGTGCCTCTTTCAAATTAGCCAAGTCCGGCTATCTTCATTTGCACTGATCTCTGATGTACACGTAGATGTTCACACAGCTTTTATACTCTCCATGGCCAACAGAATGGGGCACTCTGGAACAGCCACACAAGAGCACAGGACCATGCTCAAGCCAAACTTGGACTAAAGTGGTGAAATGGCTCCAAGCACTGGGCTGTGGAGTACTGGACCTGTGTTTTCTGTAGTGATGAAGCCCCATCCAGCACCAGTAGAGTGAGCCAGAATTGAAAATCCAACATCAGTACTTGGCTCCCACTGAAGCTCTTGTGGTCGAACAGAATGAAATCCTCACAGCAATGTTTTTACATCTACAGAAGGCGTCATCAACTGGCAGGCCACAGTCTGCGTGAGGACCCAGCTTCATTACTAAAGTGGATGGAACCGGGCAGTACATTAACAAACTTAACAAAAACATGGTTGTTCAGTGACGCACACGAGCACGAGCCAGCAATCTTGTGCTGCAGTTCATCCAATCACATAAGCAACTGTAGCCAAAGGCACGCAGTAAAACATGCACTACCTGCAGGACTGAGTATCGGGTCAAAAAGCTAATTATTTCACATATTTTTATGGATTTGTAACGTGGCAATAACATGTCTCGTCACTGAAACATAATGTCCTTCGTGTGCTGAAACCAAAGCGGAAACACTAAGCTCCAACACATTGCTGGTTCAGCACAAAAGTGAAAAAAATTATTATATAATATTATATCATATATATATATATATATATATATATATATATATATATATATATATATATATATATATATATATATATATATACACAGTGGTTGGACAATGAAACCGAAACACCTGGTTTTAGACCACAATCATTCATTAGTATGGTGTAGGGCCTCCTTTTGCAGCCAATACAGCGTCATTTGGGCAGCCGTGGTTTTATGTTTTTGGATACAATCCGGGTTAGCACCCGAACATCCCTTTCAGACAGCTTCCTCTTGCGTCCACAGTTAATCCTGTTGGATGTGGTTCGTCCTTCTTGGTGGTATGCTGACATTACCCTGGATACCGTGGGTCTTGATACATCACAAAGACTTGCTGTCTTGGTCACAGATGCGGCAGCAAGACGTGCACCAACAGTGTGTCCTCTTTTGAACTCTGGTATGTCACCCATAATGTTGTGTGCATTGCAGTATTTTGAGCAGAACTGTGCTCTTACCTGCTAACTGAACCTTCACACTCTGCTCTTACTGGTGCAATGTGCAATTAATGAAGATTGGCCACCAGGCTGGTCCAATTTAGCCATGAGACCTCCCACACTACAATGACAGGTGTTTCAGTTTCATTGTCCAACCCCTGTATATATATATATTTACATATGTGCCTCTTTCAAGATTAACACACACACACATACACACAAATAAACACACACACATATACACTATACATTGGTATTTATTAATTATGAAAACATCTATTAAAAACAAGGAGATAAAAGGTTTTGTCCCAACAACAACAATACATTATCTCATATGGCTAGTGCACCGTTATACAAATATTATTATTATACAAATATTATTATTTACAATATAGAACTATAATAAAGTTCTATACATCTAATAAACTAAAAATTACAACACTGACCTATTAACATCAGGCACATTTATAGAAATAACCCATGTTCGGCTCATGTTTTATCGAGACTGCACATATCATATGGAACCGAATCCTAACTTTTGTGAAGTGCTACACTTCAGTGCACCTCTATCTCCTAAAGTGGCTATTCAGCACATTAATATCTGATGCACCTCTGAAGTTAAAGAAACCTCAGATCAGGTATGAATGAAAAATAATTCCTCCTTAACCTTGTATTTCACATGCAGACAGATCCCCAGAGGCACAGTAAGCACTCCACCCTCACTCTTTCCCTCATAAACTCCACCGTCAAGCTTCAGTACCCTAACACCCCAGCCAGACTTCACACGATGGATGAGGGGGGAAAAAAAGAAAAGAAAAAAGCAGACGATGAAAATCCGTTTTGTTCAAAGTCCTCCACAGCCATCCACGCATGTCTGGGCATAAAATCGAGCGCCAGCTTTATTTTATTTGAGCGCCACATTTGTCTAACAACTTGAAGCCAGCCAAGCTCATTCTGTCTCTGGAGGCCCGCCATACTCCGATACACTGCCACTATAAAACCATACAGCGCCCATCCAAACAGCCTTTAATATTCCACACACCGCAGGGAAAAAAAGCCCATCCAGGCCCAGAAGCACATTAACAAACTAATTTGCCACTTTTCACCTCAGTGGAAAAGTGGCTTCGGTGGAAACAAACTAAACTGCTTCGGTTTTTTTCTTTACCTGCTGGAGGAAAGGTGTTGTAGAGGCTTTTTCGAGACTCTCTCCGACTTTAGCTCGGGTTTAGCTTCTGCTGCTCATTTTCCCTCCAAACCGTTTGAGGTAAAAAGATTATTGCCACGCTGTCCAGGCCGGCTATGCCGGCTAATAAAGCTCAATGGACTCCATAGGCAGCAGCGCAAAAAAGTTCAATAATCACAAGAATAAATCACTGCCTCAAAAGAAGAAAGGCAAAGAAGAATGGAGAGATGGAGAGGAAAGATTGAGCAGCATGTCTGCGTTAACAAGGAAAAGTGGCGGGATGCATAAAGCGGCGCAGAAGTGTTTTTCACTAAAGCTCCCAGAGTAGCACTGTCCCACAGAGAGTGGTGATCTCACCGCTTAAACTAACCCGCTTCCGTTAAAGCGAAAGATCAGAAAATGATTTCAACAATGCCCAAGAACAAGAAACAGGTAGCACTTGAACACATTCATAGCATAAACGCTTCATAGCGTATGCATGAAGATTTAAATCAACATTAATAAAGTGTACATTTATAAATTAACATTATAATATTAAAGTAATATTAAATTCTTCAAAATACATCATCAAAAAAATAGTTGCACCCAGAATGAATCAACAGAGAGGAGTGTAACTTGGTGGGTAGGTTTGACATCATGAGAAATGGAATGCCTTAGGTTTCGCGCTCAAATGCACATGTGACGTAAGCAACGACAGGCCTTATTATTCCACCTGACTGACTATAGAAGGTCGTCCTGTTGTATGTGCTTTCTATTATGACTCATGCCGTTGTGTTGGTAGCATCCTATGCAAGTGAAGGAGGCCTCAGAGACAAGTTAGAAAGCAATTCAAGCACATTGAAGAGGCTTCTTCGAAGCAGGACTTACCATACCATTCATGTGGATATTACCATGGCACATGAGTTAATAGAAGGCGAAATGCTCCAGCAACGTTAAGAATCTGGCAGACCTACACAAACCAGACACCTACACAAGAGAAAGAACTGACACACACACCTGTGGATATTCAACGAGCAGTAATGCCCTCCATGAGTCATCCTGTCAGTGCCAGCCCCATTACCAGTTGGCTGCACAATGCTGTACTACATGCACGCAGACCATAACGACGACTACCCCTAACACCACGTCAGCATCGCCAAAGAATGCAATGGTGTCGTGTCAGACTGTCGTGGAGTGACAGAATTCGCAGCACTGCTACCATCTCAAATAACGCACAGGTGCTGAAACCTCCAATCATGCTTTCATAACCTCACAGCATCTCCTTGCTTTACCTCTCTGAGCTCCTGCAGCCATGCATACCCATTCACAAAACCAAACTGGTGTATCAGTGGTCCCCAAGATCAGGCTGGCATCAATAGGAGACAGATCATGTAGCCCCCTATATTTGGAATGCCATCCCTCAAGGCCTCAGTGTTCCTTACTCTAAAACCCTACCTTTCTTCACAACACTACCGTCTCTCGCCTCTCTAGTTTCTCTCTGCCTTTTCTCCATCTTATTTGTTTTGTAAGGCAACCTTGCAAGCAAGAAAGGCACTACAGAAACGGAAATGACTATTATTATTATTGCGTGGTCTTTGACACTGTAATGTGGAGTAAGAAATTCATGCCAGACTGAAAAGTAATCACTATAGTTGAAAACGTGAAACGCAGTGCATTCGTGACATCATATTTCCAGGTGACATGCAGAATACATGCCAAAATGAAACACTAACCCTCCATTACGTTGTTTCCATGTCGCTCCACGTCTAAACTGAAAGGCAATGCATGAGGATCTGCATTTTGAAAAGCTGAACCCGAAAGCTTAACGCATGTCAAAATTGAATACAGTCTACCTTGAAATGTACAAAGCCACAAATAAGTTAGACCCCTCTCCATCCTACAGTGCTTAAACAACATTATATCAGTGTAATGGACCTTTTGGGTGTGTTACTGATTAAATGCATTGCATTTCACTGTTTTGGCCTGATTTCATTGAGGCAAATACGTCAAGCATTGGTGAAGAGGTCAAGCATTGGTCAAGAGGTCAAGCACTGGTCAGTAGAATTGTAAAAACAGCATCACAGCATTTTTTTTTCCATTTTGACGCATAATTTGCATGTCACCGTGGGAAAGTAACATCACGTAAGCATCACGTTTTCCCATTGCAATGCCTGCTTTTCAGTTTGGCATGTACCGTATTCTGTTTGGTATGGGAACTGAAAAAGCAAATAGCTAAAGACAGTATCCACAGCATGTGCAATTTATGTAGATAACAGGATGTCATGCCGCATCTGAAACTACATGAAAATTTCTACTTGAGATTTGCTTAAAGGCGCCATAGAAGAGAAAGCTGTATTTACATTGGCAGGGTTGAAAGGCAACAGTTCAGCTGATAGAACTGACACGGCGTGAACCTCAAACACTGTTGTTTCCTGCTTCAAATACATATCCTGCATTTACAAAAGAGGACAGCAGAACCGGCTGATTCCAGCATTGTTCCACTCTTCACTTCATCTCTAAAATAACATACAACAGCAATAGAGCAACCTACATGGAACATGGCGCACCATGTGCAGGAATCTAACAATTCCAGGCTGCGAATGGGATGTCGGCACTTGTCATATGCCCAGTTTTGACCCTGCATGGCTGACGGGATCAAGTATGGCTCACGTTAATCTTTAAACAAGGCTCAAGTTGGCTTCCTGTTTGCCAGCGTCGTCATCAAATGTTCTGTTCCACTTTAAATGCTACAGCTTGTACAGAATGTAACTCCATCACTGTTTGAAGTGGAACAGAAAATTCGCAAAACAGGCCGGGGAATAGGAGGCCAACTCCACATCCCACATCTTCAACAAGATCCCAGACAGGTTTAACTGAGAGTTGTTAGTTCACTCTGCACCTTTCAGTGCAGACAGTTTCTTAAACCTTAAACAATATGGAGCAGCTTCACTCAGCATTTAACACTGAAGAATCTGAACAGAGGAGAAGCTCCTCCTTTATTAGCCCCACAACCCCAACAGCAATCTGCAGTAGCATCCATGCTGTGTGATTATATCACTGTTTGTTGGTTAAAGCAGATGATTTGATGAAACTGATAGTTTCATAGTGAGTAACAACTTCTTTTACTCTGTGTTGAAGCCGAGATCGAAAGCAAGCAGCTAATATAGATAACGTTACATACTAGAAAGTTTCAAGTCATTAACATTAGCATAGCCAACTTACTAGCATGACTAGAAATCCAGCTAATTTACATAGAGGTTCATTTTATATTCCTGTCTATTTCAACATGTTGCATCTGTGTGATCACTTCCGTGTCTGGCTGTAAACCAGCCAACCAGAGTAGAGCTCATCCAATTATTCATGAACTCACCAAAAAGGTGAAAACAGCTCGTTTAATTCTAGGGCTAAATCACAGGGTGTAGATGGGTGTCTAAAACTGCATCTGGGCATTAATCACCCCAAGCAATCACACACCTTCTATGTGGAACATCAGAGAACAATTTAAATGCTGAATAAGGCATTTATTGCATACTCTTCCAGTTTAAATGGCGCTAGCTAGCTAGATGTTAGCTACATTAGCCTGCACATCTACAGAAGCAAACTTAAGACATGGAACATGCCTTGGCCAACCAACTACACAGAGGCCATGGGGAGACCATGACTTTAACAGGCTAATTAAGAAGGCCACTGTGATCTGGAAATAGGATCATGAGGAGAATATATGTCAGAAGACGTGGGAATATGTAAGAGAAGAAGGAGTAGCTCTACAATAGTGCTGATGAGCACGTACTGCAGTAGGAAGCACTGACATTAACTGTGTTATCTGTCAGCGCCGATGAGCTTCTAACAGACATGGAATGTGCGTAGTGCGAGTGATCATGAAGCACAGCACGAGAATAAAGACTATGTTTCTGTACAGAACACCGCTTTGATATAGTCTGAAAGGTCCATGAGCTGCAGGTTTGAGACTGGTGGTGGGGGCAGGCAGAGGTGAGTATGAGCATCAGTAACAGAGTCAGACTGTGTGGATCTGCCCGCAGCCTTGCAACACACAGCCAGCAACACACATGCTCTGGTAAGGCCCAGTGACAGTCGTCCCATTCGCAACCCGGAACTTCAGCCTGATTTAAAGATGGGTTACATTCTGGTGACTACAAGCTGTAGCATTTAAGGTGGAACAGAACATTCGATTAGGAAGCTGGACAAATAGATGGCCAATGTCAGCCTCGCTTAAAGATGAATACCAGCTTTGCCCACTGATGGTTTTGTTCCTTGGAAAGGGTATGACAAATACTGACATCCTATTCAGAATTTGGAATGGTAGACTCCTGCACAGGGTCCGCTGTTTTCATTGTTGTTGCTTCATTGTGCACGTAATATCCAGTGACAGCCGTCTGCGACCGAGCGCACACACATAGAAACTCTCTCCTACATGGACACAAGTAGATGCACACATTCAAACAGAAACACATACCTGCCACCTCTGGGCACGAATGGAAGACACAAAATAAATAACAAACTCTTGCCACCTGGCAATCTCTGCACATCCACTCACTTGTCAGATGTCATTCCCCATCTTCCCTCTCTCCTAATTCAGTTTTGGTTTTCTGGATTGAATTATTTATTTATAACAGTCCGCTTACAAGGTTTGCATGATTTTCTGTATCGGATAGAATCAAAACTTGACCATTATCCAGTCTCTTTATTAAATTGTTTTTACTGTGCCTGTAGGACTGATACAAGTACACAGACTGGTAGTCTTTATTGGGCCTCGTTCAAAAAGTAGCCCAGGAAGAACCACTAAGAGGAACCAGGAATAATAAATGATGATATGAAGCGATCAGTATATAATAAAAAAACTAAACAATACACAATATCTAATATCTATAAAAATATTTTTTAAAAATGTATGAAAACAATAGTTTTTGGCTTTAATTAGGTATTTATATGCACAGAAATATTCTGACATCCAAACAGTCATCATCTACCAGCAGAAGCTGTACTTACGTTATATCCGTTATAACCTCACGGCACAAAAGATTTGTCACCTGTATAGAACCTCATAATGTAGAAAACCAAAGGAGTGTGATACCTCCATGAGCATGAATAACAACAGTAGTTGGATTTGCCGTGGACCGGGCAAGTTTCTGGATGTAGGCCACATCAATGTTCAGCCACTCTTGCAGTAATGAATTGGGGCAGATTTGGTGGATGGCTTTCCTGGCACAGTTCTAAGGAGTTTGCCGTAGACTGGGATTTTATCCACTGCTGGTAGACCTGTATGACTGTACGCTTCCATACACCTGCAAACTCAGCTACTTCCTTCACACTATGGTCTCTGGCACGTCCAAAAACAATCACTCCTAGCCAATCATTAACATCTGCTTTAGACCCAGACATGGAACAAGACATTCACTGCACTGTGCCACCTCCTCTCAATCTATGAATCCCATCGGCCACGACCACCCCCCAACCCATGTTAATAAATACGGTATATATGTCCGTTAATTGAATTGTTAGGTTTTGGGGTATTTTGTATTATGTTCTTGTATTTGAGCTTTTTATGTTAAGTTATGTTCATGAAAACATGAGCTCTGAAAAATCATGACAAATTGAACACTGCAACATCTGCTTTGACATAATAACTTGTGACCAGGATGGCCTTATTAGACTACTGTAAACCGTAATAAATCAATCTCAGGTGTAAACTAATTTACATATACAAACACCTGTGATACAAGCTGCGGCTCTCCCACTGGTGGGTGGATATGATTAAGCTGGCGCATTACTAACTGCCTGCTTTACCAACAACTCCACTTCAGGCTTCAGCTTGTCTCATTAGTTAACCCCTAGCGCACGTTTTCACATGGACTGATGACAGCAGACAGTCCTGCCCAAATATCAAAACAGCCTCTATTAATGATTCCCCAAATGTACTGTATCATTCCTGACTGAAATGTTATTGCTTGTTCATTTCTGCAAGCTTGTGTCTGTTTTATCCTGTCATAATTAACACTACTCAACCACTCGACCTAAAGAATGCCTGTCGACTGGTGAGTCTCTGAGAGATTATTTGACATGCTGACTCTCAGAGGCAGCACTAATTTCATGTTGTATCCCCCCGCCCCCCCCCCCACCCCAATATATTAAAGTCAGCAAATAAACAGTAATAATGCATTGAATGTGCAGAATGGTGTGTGCCATTATATTACATTGTTTATCGCCAAATAAAGACGTTATTCATGTGACAATGAGGCACTTAAACCAACAAATCCAAGGCATCTCTATTTTTTAGGGGAGTAAATTAAAAGGCAGAACTAACCAGCCTTTCAGGGGTTAAACAGCAGGGGAAAAAAATGAGAATGTGACAGCGAACAAACAGCAGGGCGCTTTTCAGTCGGTCTGTCAGGGAGCTGTTATCAGTACGGGACACCCGTGACGGTGGTCTGAGCCACGAAGGCACAGATTCGAGCCCAGCCTGGGTCGGGCGACACCTCTGTAATTGCCTACATTGACCCGCTCTGATTGGAGCTCTTCTCTATTCAGGCCTTATCTGAGGCAGGCCCGGCTCTGAGGGCTGACCCCCACAGGGATCTGAAGCACGACTGTAGCCCAGATCACTATTCAAATAACAGCCACTTAGCATAGAGAGAGAGAGTGAGATGGAGGAGGAGAGATAGAGAGAAGGACGAAGGGAAAATGGGGGCACAGGCTTGAAAGCATTGGGGAGAACGCCAAAAGAAGGAAGACAGATTTTTCATCATGGAATAAAAGATGACAAAGCCAGACACTCATTCATTTACTTGCAGGAAAAACTGCAGTCAGTTTCAACCTATAAGGCAAATGTAGACTGATATGGACAATATTTTTTGAGAGACACATACAGAAGTAGTGTCTCTCAGTATGGTGTCAGGCCACCATGTTTACCAATGCACCATGTAAACGTGTCGGCATGGAGCTGTAGAGGTTGTAGGACACCTAATGGTATACTGTGATAATCCATCCAATGCATCTTAAACATTCTCATCCAGTTTCTGCAGATGTGCGGTAGGGGTGGAGGTGGACTGACACCAGGCCTTCTGGACATGTGACGCATGACAACAAACCGTTCATCTCGGAGCTGACCACAGTGCATCCACCTACAGTTTTGTTGGTCATCCTCACCAAGACAAAAGCGGCATTCATCACTGAAGATTACCCGCTGCCATTACGAGTCACTCCATGACAGTCTAGCACGACACCATTGCATTTTTCGGTGACGTTAAAGTGGTGTTAAGGGCAGTCGTCGTAACAGTCTGCATGAATGTAGTCCTGCATCATGCAGTCGTCTGCCAATGCTACTGCCTCTAACAGGATGACTCATGGAGGGCATCGCGGCATTGAGAATGTCCTCAGTCGTGGCTGTTGGGTCAGTCAGAGAGAGCGATAAGGCCTGTCCTTGCCTATATCACATGCATGGCTGAACATGAAACTTGAATCATTGTATGTCTCAAACCTGGCCAACTGAACCAAGTCCAGATCATAACACTGCCTTCAAAGGCTTTTAGTGTGGCCTCTATGCAATGATGGGTGCCACCTACCTGATGGACCCATCACTCTGGAATAGTGCAAATCTGTACTTATCAGACCACATGAGCTTTGCCTATTGAGTCCAATCTTCAGCTCTACAGCTGAAGACTTTGTTTTCGATTAGCCTTACTAACTGGCACTCGTTCTGGCCACACAGCTGTTTAGTCCTAATCCTGTGAGTTCTTCACACATTGTATGTATGTAAATGCTCTTACTTCCTTTATTAAACAAAGCCCTCCCTTGTGCCATGTCATTGTACAGTTGGAGATGGTAGTCTATCGACTAAAACCATCCTCTAGCTATCAATTTGTGACCAAAGAACCCCAGCCATACATAAAAAGCCACATCTGTATAACTGATGTGCTAAGAATACCTCACCCCTAAACAACATCTGGTCAGCAGCGGTCATGTGGTAGTCTGCTTTCATTAATGTATAAGCTTGAGGTAAATAAACTGCATAGCAATAGATGGTCTTCAGTCCTTAAATGTACCCCTACAAAGCGCACCAACATTATAATGAATGTGAATTCAAGACAGGCGTTTCTAATAAACTGGCCCCTCAGCATGTAGCTGCTCATTCAACAGGCTGATTGAGGGTCCGTCTCCGAGCCACTGCCTGCCTGCGTGCTCTAGAGGTAGACGGGGTCAGACGTACAGGAGCGTGCACACAACTCAGGAGGAAAACAGGTCACAGAGGTCAAAACACCCCAGAGCATGCGGGGTATAACTGACAGGCTGACAGAGCCGTGTTGGCTCATAGGAAGAAAGGTCTGGGTCAAAAGTGCTGCCAAATAATAGCAGGGGTTTGCATGTGCTATGAATAGCAATCATTTTTCATAAGCGTGCTGTATGTTTATGTGAATCCGCATGAATATAACAGCATTATCTCAGTGGAATATAGAGTCGACTGGCATTTTGATATACTGTTTACAAATATATATGCAAAATACACACATTACGAATATATATGCAACTAATTAGATCAAACACAGCCTTCACATCTGTATCAACAGCTTCAAATATCAGTCAAAACAAACAGCAAAGAGATCAAATAAGGTGTTGTTTATGCAAAACCAGTCTTCAACTACAGGGGTTGGACAATGAAACTAAAACACCTGTCATCTTCATTAACTGCACATTGCACCAGTAAGAGCAGAGTGTGAAGGTTCAGTTAGCAGGTAAGAGCACAGTTCTGCTCAAAATACTGCAATGCACACAACATTATGGGTGACATACCAGAGTTCAAAAGAGGACAAATTGGTGGTGCACGTCTTGCTGGTGCATCTGTGACCAAGACAGCAAGTCTTTATGATGTATCAAGAGCCACGGTATCCAGGGTAATGTCAGCATACCACCAAGAAGGACGAACCTCCACCAGCATCACGTAGTGACCTGGCCACTATCCTGCAAGAAGAATGGCTTAAAATCCCTCTGACCACTGTGCAGGACGCAGTATATGTCATTCCCAAGACCAACTGACGCTGTATTGGCCGCAAAAGGAGGCCCTACACCATACTAATAAATGACTGTGGTCTAAAACCAGGTGTTTCAGTTTCATTGTCTAACCCCTGTATATATCGATTTTAAATTTAGACTTGTCAAATTTAACACATTAAAAAGGCATTAATGTGGCAAATTATTAACACTACTCTGGGTTTTCTTTAAACTTGGTTAAAGTATTATCAATAATTAAAGAACCTTTCAATCACAATCAGAACATTTTAACACAAAGACACAATACAGTAGTGACACTACTAGTAGTGAGAATTTCTAATTTCTAAACAGTCAACCGAATCAATAAAACTTTGTTGGTGGGTTTGACATTGTGAGACATGCAAATGTTTCACCCTCGGTTGTGCCTGTGACATTAGCAAGGACGGGCGTTATCACTGTACCTGACTAACCCAACAGCCACAACTCCAGACATTCAGTGAGCAGTGACTCTTTCCGTAAGTCGTCCTTTTAGTGCCAGCACCATTGTCAGACGGCTGCACAACACAGGACTACATGCACGCAAACCATTAAAGCGACAGCCCTTAACACCACACCAATGGCGCCAAAGACTGCAATGGTGTCATGCCAGACTGTCATGACTCAGTGGGTAACTTCAGGGAGTCATCTTGGCATATCCATGTGTTTTTCATCATTAGTTACTGCTTAATTGCAACATTACTTAACTACTTATTAATATTTATAACTCTCTTAAGTGACATTGGGAATGCCTTCCCATGGTCTAATAAATGTTTACTGTAGATATGTGGTCAAGCCTTGCAGACAGTAAAATCCTTACCTTTTAGCCAGTGAGCTATAAAGCCCTGAGCCCAGGATGTACTGTAAGTATATGTAATGCACTATTTTAGATTAAGTATAATTAATACGCAGTTATGTAAGAATGCAATTATGTAATTATGTTTAAATAATATACCCAACCCGTAATAGCTGTAGACGTCTAAGGGTTAACACAGAGTGCAGCAGCAGAGTGTGGGAGTGGGGCTGAAAGCAGAAACAATAACTTCCAATTAGTAGAAACTACTGCTAGACTAAGAGCGGCACGCATGGTGTGACAACAGCAGGCGGAGAGATGAGTGTATAAGCTCAGCGGGAGGTCGCTGTATCATACGCAGAACATTAAACATAATCTGCTTATGGTATATCCACAGTGTTAGAGAAATCAGCAATTAGTGTTACACTGAGAAAGAACAGCACCAGCGAACAAACTACTGCTTAGGAGCATTTAGGGAGCTTTCTTTTCCTTTCTCCCTCTATCTCTCTGTCTCTTCCCCCCCTCTCCACATAACCCCCCTCTCTCCCTCTTTCTCTCTCTGGGAAAATCTGGGGCATCTATGTGTGTGTGTGAATGTATGTGTTTGTTTGATCTCCCACATTTCTTACTCTCTTTTCTTACTCTCTCCATCAGCCGTTCTCTCCATCAGCCTTTCTCTCACTCTCTCTGGCTTTGATCTCCTCTCCCACCGCTCCGTTTTGACTCTGACAGGATTGAAGTTGTCTTGTTCCATTTCTCTGTAGTTATCGCTTTCTCGGCCCACAGACAGATTTCTGCAGGGATCCTTCACTGTGTATATATATATGGTAATGTATATGTGTGTGAGTGTATGTATATATGTGTGTGTGTGTGTGTGTGTGTGTGTGTGTGTGTGTGGCATTAGTGTGAACACACCTGTAGTCCCAAATATTAGCATTATTAGCCTGGACTGCCATGCAATCTGGAAGCATCAAAAAACTTTAAACCACTGTTTCTAATATAGGTAAACACGTGTCTGGGACAAGCATGTGAAATTCTAGCTACATATGGGGGGGCCGCGGGGGGCATTGTCTTACTGTCTTACATGAATTTGTCCAGACTTGGATAGGCCAGGCTTGGATAATGAAACCCTTATATATCCTGTTGGTAAACAAGTCAATACGTCTCTTTTCTCCTATGTTAATGTATTCAATAGTGGTTTCTTTTAATTGACTTTGTGCATCAAGTATGTCTCTGAATAGAGGACATTCATTCTGAAGTAAAAGCTTATTATCGTCTGGCTTGTTTCCACTTGTGTTCATGATTTTACTCCAGATCTTACAACAGAAACAACTAAAGGCACTGGGGTGGGTTTTAGAAGGAACCCTCATGTAACAAGTTGATCCCCAGATGTGTGTTCCTGGGACGAGATTCCGTCTGGTTCTGAGACACAATTATAGAAATAGAGAGTAAAGCTGAACTCTCAACTCTGCAAGCCAAGGTAGTACCAATATTATCCCTGATTTCCAAGCATTTTACCATTATTAGCCTGAACTCCCAAGCATCATTAGCCATTATACCCACATATTTAAATCATTAGCATGTATCATCTTGTATTAGCAATGGCGATGGCATACAGTTAGCAGGGTGCTGACCTTATCAAGCCAGCAGACCAATACATGCTTGCTATGTGGGAATTAGCTTCATTAGCCTGTTATCACACACATTAGGCATTTTAGTTTGTACTCCCAAGTATTAGCACTATTAGCCTATGCTATAGGCTAATACTATCAACCTCTACTATTATCATTTTAGCCTGTATTGCGGTATATTAGCGTTACTATACTATACCTCCAAGTACCAACACTTTTAGTCTGTACTGACAATGTTTTGGAATTATTACCCTGTGCTGACCTACAGGCTACATACATGAATCTCTTAAAAGCCCTAATCTCAGAAGTGCAACTGACCACACCACTTTGCTGTTGTGTGCATGCAAATGGCTAAACGTGCATGTGTTTCTACTGCGGATCAGAGGAGCACCTTGAGTGTGGCCCTCTAGACCTTCCAACCAATCACAGCACAGGCAGACTGGAAATAAGGACAGCGGGAGGCAAATAGCACAGCACTCCCAAACAGCTCAGTCATACTCCGACGCGAGAGAAATTACTGTATGATTACCCATGATGCCGTTCCACGGGCAGCTATGACACATTCATTAAAGCAGCGGACAGTAGATAATTGCTTTCTGCTGACAACAAGTTGCCGGGGTGATAATAGACCTGGCGTCCAAGCGGCTCTGTAAGGGAGGTAAATGAGCACTAAAAGGATGGCAAATCTTATCGGCATTCACCGCATGCTTCACTCCTTCTCTTTTAATTGTCTCCTTCTCTCTTCGCTTCCTCATCTCTCTCTTTCACCCTAATCTAATTGCAAGTAATGTATAGTCCATCAAGAGTTTTTCCTTCTTCTCTTCACTGAGTTGATCTAGCCCAGCAGCTAATTTTCTAGCTGAACATTAACCCTCCGAGCTCTGTATTCACCATAAACTCTTCTTCTTACATTACAGTTTAGTATTTCTTGCTCGTAGCTTATTCAAACGAGACAGTTTGTCAATAATACAGAACTTATTTCATACATACAAACCACATGTGCTAATAAGAGATACTTTTAAACTGGCATTTTATAACACATACTGTATTTAAAGATCATTTACATGGCGGCTGCGTTACACATGCATCAGCTTATTTATTTATTCATCCCATCAGTTGGAACTGTTAAGTGTAAGCCTGTAGAGTCTTAAAGATAAGACGTCTGCAAACCCCTCACAGGGCTCCTGTGTGTGTGTGTGTGTGTGTGTGTGTGTGTGTGTGTGTGTGTGTGTGTGTGTGTGTGTGTGCGTTTTCTATATCACAAAAAAATACAGAATCCTACTCATGTTACTGTACTATATATTACTATTTACTATATATTTACTATTTACTGTTACATAATTAGTAACAAGCACACCGTTTTAGATAAATGTAAAATAGTTTGTTGTGGTGCAGTTACTAAATGAGGAGTATATAGATAAAGCAGCTTCTCTGGTAGGCCACACAGTGATGAATGTTTCACACATGACCATATTTCTCAAGTCCTTCGTCTCATATGTGCCTCTCACTTCATTTACATCTCTGAGCATCTGACTACTAGAGTTCAGTAAATATCACCATCATTCATGCTGTCGGTAGCAGCGAATATGATCATTTTTTCCAGCTTGGTTGAAGTAACAGGCCGAAGGAGGTCTTAGTCATTTAGGTAAAGGGCTCCCATTAGCATGTTTTTCTCATGAAATACTGGCATTCCAGATTTTGCCATGAGCATTTCTATAGCTGCTTGTCATCAATAACCCCACAGATGTGTTATTATGTTTTGTGAACTGGCATGCATGCACACGCCAGTGCATAAAAAAAGTTGGGGTCCCGAGTCATAGGCCTTGGGATCTCCATCTTGGATTTGGAAACTGTGTTTCAATGCCAATACAGTACTGATGCAAACCTACTTATGCAAGTGTTTTAAAGTTCCTATGAAGGTAGCCTTTTTCCAAATTTCCCATTAACTGAAACAAACAAGAGAATCCAGACTACAAGCTGTATCCACATGCAATGAATTACTTAATGGTTAATTATGCAAAGACGAGTGTATTTATAGTACTGCACAGTATTTTGTCACAATATACTTCAGAAGATGCAGCTCAAGAAATTCACTACAGTCCTTTTGCAACCAAAAGAACCCTGTGTCTTGAACTAGTTCTGTTCAGACTTTGTAGAACTTTGGAGCTATTGAGGGAACCAGTCTGCGTTTGGACCAGCTTTTACACAAACCGAGAAAAGTTGGTGTAGCTCAGCAGATAACACCACTACCCACTAGGCAACCATCACTACATGTGGGAGACTGGGGTTCAAATCCCAGTCTGGGTGACTATGCTGTGCTACACCAATAAGAGTCCTTGGGCAAGACTCCTAACACTACACTGGCCTCCCTGTAAGATGATTAACCTTGTAAGTCGCTCTGTATAAGAGCATCAGCTAAATGCTGTAAATGTAAATGTAAAAGTCATCATCAGGATACATCATGAAGGTCAATAAAGGGGGTTACATAGTGATAGTAAACAGTACAAGCAAGATGGCGGAGCACAGAGATTACCTGTGAGTGTCTGTGCTGTTGTTTCAGATGTCAGTTTGTATTCAGAAAGCAAACACAGATCAACTACCAGTGATAAGATGGCGCAGAATAGTTGCTTCAGCAGAGTCTTTGGGATCACACTTGTCGCTTTCTTTTTTCCTTGTAATGAATGGAAGTAGGGTGTTAGGTCAGTGCTCTTGCGGAGAGGTGGATACTTAGCTTCCATGAAGAGACACACAGGGAACACGTCGTAAAAGGGGTTTTGGAGCCAGTTTAATGAACAATGAGAGCACCGAGACTTCGCTCGTCACAAGTTCCCATATAACACCAGTTGGAGAACCCAGACTACAATCTAGTACAGTTCACCACACGCACATTCTCTCCCATGTTTTCCTCCATGCCCTCCATTATTCGCTCCGGCTCTCCACTGTGCACATGCACACTGCACCTGTCTTAAAATGACCGTTACAACCTCCACAACTGACACACCCATGGATGTTGGGGCAGTTTGTGATGAGGAACCTACTGTTCTTTGGCTCCAGCTGGGAACTAACCTTTGGGGGTCCTATTTGTTTGGTGGAAATGGCGGAACGGTTTAACATTAGTTGGGCGGACTGAAATGAAACATGTTCACGTAGCTCTGGAGCCGTTTCACTGGCTGATCTAACGCTGCATCCCAAACCAGACACACAGTTATACTTCACCTACTGCACTAATGAGTGCACTTCTCTAATGGTATATGCACCATTTTTAGCATCATAGTTAGGGTGCTAGTACATGGTTTGGGGCGCAACAATAATAATGCAGTGGGAAACCTCATTCAGTTTTCAGCTTTCATCAGTTCTGACTATATCTGAACATACCACATTAAATAGATCACTTAAATATAAAACACTCAAATATATTGATTACTATCATTTTTTTGCTGAATCAGTTATGACATTGTTTTGTCATTACAAACTGCCACTGTGCTGCCAAGTTGCCTTTCAAATTGGCAACAATCCAACAATGTGTCAATGCAATAGTGTATATACCTCAGAGGGTTAAAGAAAATAAAAACAATGCTATTTTGGTTTATGTATCATTCCAAGACCTTTAAACGGTGGGGTCAAAGCCCCTCTATGATCTGTCATGCTCATGCATCAGAAAACAGAGGCATTTACAGTGTCTGGGCAAAACCCTTTGATCTCCAGATAAGACCCCTGTGGACAGGGAGGAATCCCTTGAGTAAGCTCGGCGAGGGTGGAGAAGAGAGCACTACCGTGACACAGGAAGCTGGTAAGAGCATTTCCCATGATGCATCTTTCCACATCCCCTGAGAGCTGCCATAGAGCTAACCTGACCCCTCCCACCACCTTCCCCCTCAGCGCACCCCAGGGCAACATCAAGCATACTCTTAGCAATCAAACCACCATCACCCTGTGCTCCGTCACTCTATTCAGCCAACCTCACTCCCTCTCTTTTTTTCTCTCTTTCTCTCTCCTTCTGCCTGCTCTCTTATGCATGCAGGCTCGGCGGGAGACGTCTCGGAATGCTTAGCGCCAGAGCTCCGGGCAAAAAGGAAATGATCCTCAGATGAAACATGAAGCACCAGGCTCCGTTCGGATTGTCAAAACTCTAGACGGCATACATTTTAGGTGGAAAAAAAAACCTGAAAAAATCACAGACACCCCTCACACCCTCTCTGTTTTCCTCCGCAAATAATGAGAATGGATCTCTCAACAGACACATGCATGCAGACTCCTGCCAGGGTTTAGCTGAGTGGTACCCATTAGCCGCTCACGCTGATCTACAGTGTGGGATCAAGTGGGCAGGTCATAGCTGATAGCGCTTGAAGCCAACAAAACAAGCATCAACAAACCTCTAACGCTTGGCAGAGCAAACAGGAAGGACTCAGGCTAGATCAGCCAGAGGAACCATAGGACTCAATACTTTACTCTACTGGAAGCAGTAGAGACACCAGTGACAGAAGCATTCAAGCTTGGGTTTCATTGGCTTGTAAAAATAAAAGGGTCTACTAAGGGTTTCTTGGAATAATGCTGAAGGGGTTCCCAGTTCTGGTCTAGCTCCCACCCTGGACAGCTCCAGGATCCATTAAGAGCTGTCGTTATCCAAATCAGAGCTGATAGTTTAGGGCTAAACTCTGAAGGGTGGTAGATCTCTACCACCGTAGATGAATCACTTTCATTACCCTAAAGAACCTTAGATGGTTTTAAAGAGCTTCCCAACCTCTGTCCTGGAGGTCCACTGCTCTGCCACATGTCCGTGCTTTCCATACTGTCCTATACTGATCCCAAGTACTAATAGTTCCTAGAACTACTTACCCAAATTACTGAGCTGCTCACAATTGGTGGATGGTATAGCTTAGTAGGTAGTGTTGCTGCCAATCACACAGTGAACAGGGGTCTGATTTCCCAGCAGTGGCCTACATCTGTAACATAATTACATTGTCAGTTGCACTGGAAAACCTGACCACAATTATTTTCCGCAGTTGTTAGCTTACATCATCTGGGAAAAGCTTTCCACAAGGTTAAGGTATGTGTTTATAGGAATTCTTGATCATTCTCCCAGAAGCGCATTTGTGAGGTCAGACAATGATGTTGGATGAGAAGGCCTGGCTCACAATTCAGTGTTCTATCGGGTTAAGATCAAGACTCCGTGCGGGCCAGGCAAGTTCTTCCACACCAAACTCACTCAGTCATGTTATTATGAACCTCATGTTGGAACAGGAAGGGACCATCCCCAACCGCCAAACTTGTCCACAGGATTGCCAGACCGAGAAGCATGATTTGTCACTCCACAGAACTCTAGAGTCCAGTGGCGGCGTTATTTACATCACTGCATTCAACGATTTGCACAGTATGTAAGGCTTGGAAACCCATTCCATTAAAGCTGTTCTTGAGCTAATCTTTTTTATTAAATCATTAAATCATTAAATGCAACTGATGACAACCAACCTGAGACAGTTCTTCAGCCTTTTAAAATTAAGACATTGATACTGCCAGATTTACATTTTAACAGAGCATCTGAAGCAGTGTTATAAGCAGAACACAGTTGTGTCTGCACTCAGAGTAAGCACAGCATAGGCCAACCGCACCATCAGTCTCCGAAACTGAGCAGCAATAACATAAACGTGTGTTCATTAGATACGCATCGGAGAGGCTGCGCAAGGTTACGCATCAGAGCGAGTGTGAGGGAACGTTTCATTAGCAGGCCGATGCACCGTGCTAACCTGCAAAACTAAGCTGGATGCTTCTTCACCTGTCTCTCCAGCTGGGCCATTGGGTCCGAATGGAGCAGAACACCTCTATTAAAACTTTCCAGCTAATTGAGGCTCGCATATCGGACAACTCCTGTAGTGAACTTAACGGCCATAAAGCCATTTAAAGAACTACCTCTACTGCACAGGCCGGGTAGCAGGCTGATGTAGCTGTAATTAGAGAAGCCCATCAAGAGAAAAAGCAGGCCAGTGTGTGTGGTGGTATCTCTTTAGACCAATAGTCATAGCCCATACATAACATCAAATTAACTTTAAATGTTACATCACTCTGAAACCAAGTCAGCCTTACATCTGCTCAAAACAGCTACCTTACACACAGCTATTTCATCAGACTGCTGGTTTCTCTGACCTGCAGCCTGTCCACTTCTTATTGCAATTTCACGCTGAGTGCTCTCCAGCTTAAGTACAGCAAACTAACAAATAAACAATGATGCAAAAAAAAAAATCTCATACTGAGGGTCTGTGCTAATGCAGTCTACACATTTTATCCACAACACTTGGGAACGAGTGGGCACATGGGCAGTTGTAATTTATTATAATTGATTTTACTGCATACTTGGTAAATGCGTTGTAGCCAAATGAACAAGCTACAAAAAGGTCTTTTTTTCAAAGATCAGTTTTTTCAAAGTTCTGATCAAACTGATCAAAGAATTATCAAATGATGGCAAACTGCCCTGGTTCAACTGCAGCAAAAAAGCCCCAACCCATGATGCTGCCACCACCATGTTGTGGTGGGATGAGGTTCTCATGCTGGAATTTGGTTCTACCAAACAACATCTTCCATTTTAGCTTATATACTGTATATACAGATAAATGCAAGACTTATTGGTCCTCATTCCATTATTTCAGTAGGCTTCTGGCTCATCAAGGTGGTCTTTAAAAGAATTTAAATATTCTGAAATGTTTTTCCAGGACAGAAGTGGCTTTCTCCATCCTGTCTTTCTATAAACACTATGCTATCCTTGTTCAGTGGATCAGTCCAAACTCGCCAGAAATAGTTTTGCAACCTCTGTAGGCCTAATAACTAACAAATGTGTGTGGTAAAGACCCGACCTTGATGGTAAAGACTCAGGTAGATGTTTTCTTTTAAACAGAGAAGGGCCAGCCATGTTTCAACAAAGACACTCTTGTATTACTTTGTTCAATAAATGGGTGTAAAACTATGTAACTGTTTGTGTTATTTGTTTTATTGGCTCCTTATTATGTGTTTCTTTATTATTTAAATGAAGATCTGATCGTTTTTTGTGTCATATTATTGATAAATACATTTTTTACAATTTTAATGATATAGACAAATGACACTTGTAATTTTCGAGTTCTAAGGGTTAAAGATATTTCTTCTTTAGTACACCATACTTGATATATTTATCAATTGAAGGTGCTAGATGTAGTTCATTCATCATGTAAAGAACATACATCGATACCCACACAGTTTTACAGCAGTAAAAGAGCAGCCTGCATTAATATCGTTAACTATATCAAAGCAGCCGACTCTGAGGACATTAATTATTAACTAGCAGTCATGAGATATTAACATATTAATAAAACAGACAGGCTCTGCATGTAATACCCAGGAGAGGGGCGCACGCCCCCACACCACGGAAACCATTCAAGCTCTGCAACGGGAGGAAAAGAAAAAAGAGAGAGAGAGAGAGAGAGAGAGAAAAAAACTCTGCCTCGTTCTGCAAAGTCATTCATCAACACACCAGCTAGCCATCATGCTTCCTGCTTCATGTTTCTGCAAAGGAACCAGATCTCACCCAGCACACACTGAAGCTCCTATCCTGAAGAGCACAGTCACCACGCAGTTTAAACAGAGTACCAACAAGTATCTGCTCTCTTTTAACTCACTTCAGCTCAAACTGCTCGAAGCCTTTCAAAGGGACCGCAGCCACAAAGCACATTAGCTCAACTCACAGCACTGTCAGGGGACCCGGGGACCCAGCGACTGAATAAGACTTGTCTTATTATAGCCAAAGAAAGAAACGACATGCGTATTAATGACATTATGTAACATTCTTTGACTCTATGGGGTATCGCTTATTTAACTAATAAAGCTCAATGAAGCTCTAAGAAAGCAGACCTCACTTCCTCACTGAAGTTCCTCACAGAAGTTACTAAATAATTTTCAGTAGAAAAATATATAATTAAAAAAAATAACTTCACTATATATACTGTATATATAATATAAAAATGTATATATATATATATATATATATATATATATATATATATATATATATATATATATATATATATAGAAATGTAAAAGAGTACACATCCTATGTATATATATACATATACTGTATATATAGTGCTTCAGACTCTTAATTTAGGACACAAGGTAGCATCCTTACCATTGTGTTAACAGACTGCAACTTTCTGTAGCATGCAGGAATCTTCAGAAGCTCACAGACAGTTTTATTTGTAACACTTGCTTCAAATTAGTAATTGTTTTTTACTATGTTCACTGCATACCTACATGTTTTAGGAAAAACTATGAAAACAGGCCAATATGAAGCAAAATAACCAATAAACAAGCAAACATTTTAGCCAATTACGTGCATTACAGAGGTAAATTTTCATGGAGAAGGCTAAAAGTCACCAAAGCTATCCCTTCAAATGATCTAACACTGGAGCTAGTTAGTGCATGTTAGAAGCTGAGGGTTTGTACACCAGGTCTGTAAGCAAACAATACACACTCTGCCATGCTACAGAACTGTTCTAAGTGCAAATGTGAGTGCTGTATAGGCTGGTTGAATCAGACTAATTCATCAGGTAGTCAGCAGCTATATTAAGAAAGCTGACTTGAGCCCTTTTTGGATGGAATTCGTTTTCCATGGGGAGCTGGGGTAATTCCAGTTCACCACAGGAAGCCTGTTATGTTTTGGCCAGTCTGAATGTGATAAGAAATCTTGGTAAAAATGACCAAGATAGGAGTGGATACTTCATTTATGCACCATATTATCGTCTGTTATGTTTACTCTATCATCTACTTGTACTATCGTCTATTATGGGACTATCTGGGGCACTTTCTTGAAAGAAGAAGACCATGTGACAGCACACACTGGTGGTTCACTGATAAAAGAAGCTGAGACCTGGTTGGTGACTAGTGTGGTGGCATTTCAAACTTTCAAAGGACCCTAACAAAGTTGAAACACTTGAAACAGGTTGGATATCTGCAACCAACTGGACAGATTTGCT
Source organism: Prochilodus magdalenae (assembly GCA_024036415.1). Lineage (NCBI taxonomy): Eukaryota > Metazoa > Chordata > Actinopteri > Characiformes > Prochilodontidae > Prochilodus > Prochilodus magdalenae. Next base: position 28,636 of record JAMWET010003336.1, on the reverse strand, counting down.
GTAAGTAAGTGGACATACATATACATATATATATATATAGTGCTCATCTTGACAAAGATGAGAAGTTGAGAAGGTATTAACTTAATGTGGATTTCAAGTTTTTTTTTTCTTTTTAAAAATAATTCCATCTTAAATATTTGAATTTCTTATATTTATAAAAGGCTTTTGAGTTTAAGAACAAATAAAGAAGTAGACTGAATTCTGTTGAAGAAAAGAGATATGAGTTATCTCATATCTTTCAAGGACATCAATTTATTTTAAATAGTTTCATTTAATTTGTCATTTGAAGGTCATTTACATGCACTGCAAATGTCAAATCCGCATGGCATCCTGTTGCTATATGTCTGCAGTTCAAACAGAAAGCAATCCAAATCTTGTGCAGCGGTGCTTGTATTGATTTTTCGAAAAATATGTACTCATGACTTTGCCGTGTTTGACTTTGTTAATGTGGCTGAAATCATCAGCACCAATATGACTGCCAGATCATCTATTAGAAAAGAGAAATTAATACTATGTTCACAGTCAAATCGCAAGGTAAAAGGTGCTGGAATTTGGACTGAAGCAGGAGCGCACAGCTGGGAAAAATGATTGGCATGTCGCATTCAGACAGAACTAAATTCACTGAGAAATGATGGAAATATTAGATTGCCCCATCTCCTCGTGTAAAATGAATCCCATCCAAATAGGTATTCAGTTGGCTAATTGATCTTAAAAGTGTTCGCTAGTGTGATTTATCATTATGCAATGATACCAAAATGTAATTTATCACACAGGCCTGACAATAATTGTGAGGAACCCCAAACCGTTAATATGAAGGTGGATCATCATATTCACAATTGACGTGTAGCTGGAGCCTTTTTAATTCAAAACTTTTTCAGCTGTGGGAACGAATTAAATACATCATAGCCTAATAACTCACTACTAATGTTCTCCCATTGCAGATCTGACTGCAGGTTTGTTCTGAGTCAGTTGATTTATGCAGCGGTATGAGTGCATATTGCGTATTTTACAATGGTCTTTGAACATCGCTCAGTCAATCCGAATTGGAACTAGCTTTTTTAGAATGAGCAATAAGCATAAAGATTAATAACTAAACAATAAACCACAGAGTTTAAAGGGTAGCGGTCATTAATGAGAATGAAATCGATTCACTAAAGGAGGTCCTGCTCAGCAGCGAACTGCTACTCACTGTCTGGTGGCTCTTGTCCTTCACATCGTAGACGCTTAGCTTGATGAGGCTCTCCTCGTAGACGGGCCAGTCGGGGGACAGACTCACGCCCGTCAGAAACAGAGGGTCTCTTGTTCCCTGTCAGGGAGAAAAGGCAACATGGAGTGAGTGAATGAGTGTCTGTATGTGTGAAAGAGAGTGTCTTAGAAGTGTAGGGGCCACTGAGTGAGTCAACAGCTGCCCACAGCTCTGCACACACTAGGCCTCCATCCTGCTCTCCAGTGGAGACAGAAGAGACAAAGATAGCTTCTTCACTGGGAGGCTAGACAGAAGGGTGGTTGGGAAAGAAACCCAGCAGATCAAGTTCCAAACCCAGATTGGCAATCAAAAATAATGAATTGGTGATTTCTCTTTTACTCTTATATGGCACTCTATACTAGTTCAGATCAAAATGTGAAGCTGGATAAAGCTGTTGGTCATCATGATGAAGAAACGAAAATGTGAATAATAATTGAATAATAAAATAAAACGCTTCCGACTGGGTGGCCGCTGCAACTACTGGCTTTTTCTTGTTATGTAAACAGAAATTTAATTAATATTACCAAAACTACACAGAACAAAAAGAAAAAATGCATTATTCAGTTTTGGTGCACTGCAGGTTTGAAATACAGCAGCCAAACAGCTTAACCTCAACAGCAATTTCTACTAAGGATTTAAAATGAATAAATATATGTGAAAACTCCTAAAAAGCTGTAGGCAGCTGTAAAGCAGTAGGCGAATGTCCCCAGATGACATACTGCCTCCTGTGAGACAGCACACGGTGTTATCCCATGATTCCACTGGAGCTGTGGAGGCATTCTGAGCTGAGGATGAAAAAATGGCGGAAAGCGGGACGTCGGCTGTGTACAAGTTTAAGTAATCTACAACTTTTTGTGAAACACCAAGTAACGTTATGAACCGCTTTGCGACTAATATAAAGCCCGTTTTACATGTTTATATGAATGAATGGCGGGACTTCTACAGTCGTGACTTAACGTCTTACGTCAAATGACGTTGGCAGGATGGCTGACGTAGTACGTCCGAGGTTGCGTGGTTACTACATACTCGCGTACTGAAGGGCGCACTGGGTTTAATCTAGTGGTTCCTGACTACGTAGATGATTTTGGATGCAGCTTGAGTGTCAATAACTTGTTGGGCTATTAACTGTAGAAACCGATTTAGCAAAAATAAAAAAACAGTTTAAAAATTATAATCAGAGCTCCTACTTTTTTACAGACTGATGAAAACAAACGCAAATAGATTATACAAGGCTGAAGTCAGCTGCCTATTTGCCAGTTTTGTCTTCAGATTTTCGTGTTCCACTTTAAATAGTGCAGCAGTTATTATTATTATTGTATCAGTATTATAATGCTTTAGGCTCCAGAGTGTGAACTAATGCACTCTGACCATCGAACCATCTGATCTTTGATCTAGCTGCATGTAGCCGAAGCGAGCTGTGCTGAGCAGCAGCGTCTATTCATAGCAGGGTTTAATTTGCAGAACACGTTAAAGATTAAGGTTTTCCTGTAAACTTAAATACTACAGTGGGGTGTTTTATTGACATATGGTGCTAAACAGATGGTAATACAGACGTAAAACTGGAGCGTGTTGTTTCACCGTTGTTGTTTGTTTGTTGAGGAAAACCAGCGAGTGCTCCCCCTTCTGGAGGCCTGCAGACATAAGCAATCAATTTTCTATAGCGTTCTCCAAGCCCTAATAATCAAATGCGGATCTATCCACAGCAGCTCTAGTTCCGGAAGTTAAAACTAATTAATTTTCTCCGTAGACATTAAAAAAACGTTATATAACAAGTTTAAAGCACTCAACTGAACCAACCAGATGCACAATCCCAAAATTATAATTTTAATAAAGAAAAAGAAATACAAAGCAAAAGTTCAATGTAAGAATGAAGTAGTTACGATAAAACACACTGCAAAACAAATAGCTTTTGCAGTTGAGTTTTTCTTTACTAATGTTCTGTGTATATTTTTAATTATGTATATATTAATTTGTGTCTGTGCACATACAGCATTTGCTTTTTGTTTTTTGGTTCATTGTTTACACAATTACACAATTTATCTTTGCAAGCAAGTTAATTATCAGTCTTAGGGCAGTGAAGCTTACATTACTATAAAAAAATATTTTAAGATTTAAATTTGTATTCAAATAGGTTGTTTATGGACTGATTAGTGCTTTACTGCTTTAATTAGATTGTATACCAACATTTCTCAGTGTCGTAGCTTGTGGTGTGCATTGGATATGAAAAATTGTATGGATAAAAATGTTCTGTACTGGAACTACTTTTCAGCTGTATGTAGTTTTGGCTTACTAATGGGTTATTTATGATCAGCCTCTAATGTATAATATGGACAGAGCCTTCTGTCTGTGCTCTACGTTCGTTTTGTCTGTATTCATCTATGTTTTCTGAAAGCTTATGGATATGGAACATAGCAGCAGCACTGGAAATTGTTGATAATGTAAAATATTTTTTTGTCCATGTCACACAGTATTTAATGGCCACACAGAACAACACTATTTACAGCTCTGTCTGTTTTGTAGCAGGTACATAACAAACTCAACCACTATCACTATGTTGTTCGAAATATTTAACCATGGACTGACAGCTAGTGGATGGATTTCTTAACATCCATGCCACCATAAATTACGCATTAAGGTGGGAATTGTTTGAGAATCATTTGGTCCATGCATTTTTGAACAAAAAGTGCAAGTTTTAAGGGAGTTGTGCCGAATTTGGCACCCCTGCTAAGAGAAGCACCCGCTCTTTGGAGCGTCACAACGTCTATAGGAACGTGCAAATGATCAATTTCAATTTAGTCATCAATAAAGATGTCTTCTAGTCGATACAAAGTATAACAATGTGCATCACCTGCACTCTCAAGAGATTTAGAAAGCCTGATCAAAGATATTGCAGTCGTGCTCTCAAGAGGGGGTACTTCTCTTAATGTGGCTGCCAAATTCGGCATCCCTGCCTCAACATACGCTGGGACTGAGTACTTTCTGTCCAAAATGTGTTGATTAGCTCTGTTTCTTCCAGCTGAAAATCCTTGCCCATCATATAAAAGGTTCATGGAGTACAGAAACATCAAATCAAAAGAAAGACAGTCCTTTAGTTGTGGGTCAAAGAGAAAACTGAGACAAGAAAAGAGACAAGTTCAGGTAAAGTGGCTGATTTGTGTTATGTATAAATTACAACTATCTGCAGTAGAATAGATTTACAGTTATGCTGTGTTTTAATCAGTAGGCCAGTTTGACATTCAACATCCTATGCAACAAACACAAAAATATAGTATGTTATATTTACAGTAATCATATTCTTTGTCCTTTATTTTCCTAGATTAACATAGGATTGATGGTGCCACATGGATGTGATGTAAAACCTGTAAGAGGTAAAACCCCCGGAGATCAGCACCTGATTTGCTGAAACTAGCTGTCCAGAAAATGACAGTATTTTACAAGGACGTTGATGAGGGACCATACGTCCTTTTGTATCCAGTTTGCTCCGAGGTGGTCCATGTGCCTGGGACTGAAAGGCCATTCACATTGGCTGAATATAAAAATGAAATAGACATATTGCAGGATCTCATTGTTCATATGCCTAGAAGAACACTGTAAAGAAGGTTTGTGGATCTGACAATTTAGTACTTTACTTTTTTTTTATTTTTACATATCACGTTTTAAACTACTGTGACATACATAACGTTGACTTTGTTTTTGTTTCTTGTAACTGCAGTCAATGTTGGACCAGAATCAGACTCAGATTCTGATTCTGAAATTGTTATCACAACTAGGAACAGAGCTGAATTCAGTCAGGCAGACACTGTGGTGAGTTAACATCAAACAAATAATTAGAAAAAAGTACATGTGCAAGCACAAGTGCCCTGAATTTTCCTAATATTTTAGTTCAACAGAGGCTTAGTAAGGTCTGTAGTGCTTTATACTTGGAAGGGCAGTAGGGTTTTAAACTTCATTTTATTGCATGTCAATTATTTTGATTATTGTTCAGTTATTTTATCTATCTATATAGACATTGCCAGTTCACCTCCTTGTATCTTCACTCTTCCTCCATTTTATCAGCTGACCACATTGGTTCACTTTGTAGTTCTACAGTTACAGACTGCAGTTCATCTGTTTCTCTGCATACTTTATCCCCCTGTCACCCTCTTCAATGGTCAGGACCACCACAGAGCAGGTATTATTTGGGTGGTGAATCACTGCATTGACACAGATGTGGCAGTGTGTGTTAAAGTGTATTACTCTGGTCTGAGTGTTTAAACCCATCAGTGGCACTGCTGGACTGAGAATAGTCCACCAAATAATACCTGCTCTGGGGTGGTCCTAACCATTGAAGAACAAGGCAAAAGGGGGCTAACTAAGTATGAAGACCAACAGACTACAGTCTGTTATTGTAGAACTACAGAGTGCACTCTATTGTCAGTGGAACTGATAAAATAGACAAAGAGTAGAGATGCAAATGGGTGTTTTTAATGGACTGGCTGGTCAGGATGTATGTCCTAATGGAAGAATAATACAGGATATATACATTTGTTTAGAACTGTATGTTTTTACCCTCAGGTTTTTAAACCTCAGAACCAAAGCACACCCAAAAACAAACTCAAAGATGAAGTGTAAGTACTGACGTGTAAATATAAGTCATTTGTCTCTTAGATGGTAATGTGATGAGCAGATGTTTGGAGCATGTTTGGAGCAGACCCTTGAATTTAGCTTTTCCTTTGACAAAATAAAGAGTGAAATACTATAATAATAATGTGAAATATAACACAATTTTCTACATTATTATGGCTTACTGTACCTTTTAATGTCCTTGCTATTTCCATAATACCCTGTTGCACTAAAATAGCAATGTTTATATGTTTCAGAGATGAATTGGGGAATTCTTCTACAACAAATCCTGGACAGGTACTGAAGCAGATGTTACATCAATTTATTTGCTTTCAGTTTTGTGTGGTATTCTCAGCACTGCAGTGACACTGATGTGGTTTTATGTGTGTGTGGGGACTGAATACTTTCGGTTGGTGCACTATTCTCAGTCCAGCAGTGATATTGAGGGCACCACACACATTTACACACACCTCCATGTCACAATCACTGCAGTACTGTGAATGATCCACCATCCAATAATACCTGCTCTGGGGTGGACCTGACCATTGAAGAACAAGGCAAAAGGGTGCTAACAAAGTATGCAGAGAAACAGACTGACTACTAAAGTTCATTTAAGGTTTCTTTAGTGAAAGCAGTGGTTGAATTTAGAACCATGAGCATGCGTAAATGCTTGCAAACCAACCATGCAAATGGTTCAGTATTGCACTCAGTTTTACATAGAGCCTCTGTCTTTACTAAAGACCTCTTAAAGAACCATCTTGAAGTGTGTTATATAGCCTGTCATTGAAGAACTCCAAAGTGCACCTATGTGGTCATTTGAGATTAAAATAGTGTAGATAGAAGGAGGTGGTTTTAATTAAATGGTTGATCAGTATATGCTTCCTTTGTCTTAGATTGAGAGCGCTGCATCTGTGGAAGCTCTGCAGAAATGTACTCTAAGCTGGTTGTCTGTGGCTATGTCTGGTTGAGACATGTGGCTACTCTTGAAGGAAAGAGAACAATTGTGTCAGACTATCTCCAATGGTATATTCTTGACCGCCACTCATCTGTAATCGACAGGTAACACCTCTTAGTCTTACCGTTGTTTATTGGTTACCTTGCCATGTTCAAAGCAATATGGTGCTGGTTTGCAATTCAGTTAATGCAGTACCCATATGTTGTCTTATCAGTTATGGAATAATGTACAACACCTAAAACGTGATTGTTTTTAGTTGGGAGTCATTTTAAAGAATGTTTTGATTATTATTGCCCATGCACATACTATGAATTGCACTATACAGCAGTGTAACAGTGTGTTGTTCTCTTCAGATTTAAAGACGGTCTTTCAGCCCTTAATTTCCTGACGGCACTGCAGCAGTACCCTACATTGTTGGCCCCGGGGCTGTCCCACTCACAAAAGAAGCTGACAGCTCTTGAACTTGAGAGACTTTTCAAACCAGACCTCAGTCCATCAGGGAGCAACAGGAGACTTAGAGAAGGACAAACACTGGGTTACTGGGCAGACTATCTACTTGACTGTGAAGGTCTGCAAAAGATTGCATAATAAATCATTTTTTATTTACTACTAGTTAAACACTTTATACCAGGATGTGTATTCTGTTTCTTTACAGAAGGCCAAGCCGCTGTGTGTGTGGAGGATGTTTTCATGTTTGCAACTGGACTAACTTTGCTTCCCCCATCTGGATTGGAACTGGTGCCAAAGATTGAGTTCTTGGATGATTCACTATTCCCAATGGCAAATGGGAATGTTCGAACACACTGAAATTACCACTGCTAAATTCATACAATGTGTTAAGTCACGTATTGACTTTGAAATTCAGAATTCCCCAGGGTTCTTAAAACTTGTGACTGGCCGAACAATTGGATATGTGATGGAGAAATACATATTTTGGACAATTTCATTATATAAATACTGATACCTGTAAGATGTAAAGGGGAAAGAAAACCCAGATAAAAAGTATGTGAAGTGAAATGTTTATTTACCATATTTACAGTACAATAAATATTGTATATTGTGTTACTGTTATCTTAAATTTAATTTATTTTCCTGTTATAACCCTGGTAGGCTGGGCATGGTGGCTAAAAAGCTGGTCATCTAAGTGAAAACATATCCTTTGCTTGTAAGCAAGCTGGTTACACTGGTTGACCATCTTAGCTGTTTACCAGGATAGCAGGTGTTTTCATTTGATGAACTAGCTGATCTATCAGCATGACCAACTTGATTAAGCTGGTTGATGAGGTTGGTCATGCTGGTGGAACACTTTGATGCTGATCGACAAGCTGGTTGTTGGCTGATAGCTAAACCATCAAACTTATATGAAAACATACCTTATGCTGGTCAAGAGCTAAGCCGGTCAACCAGCCAGGCTGTTCTATTCAACAGGGCCAGATGTGGGAGCTTTTCTAGTTGGAGAACATAAATTCAATGTACTCAGAATGTACTCAGTTACAAAGCCAGAATAATTATAGCTGAGCAATTTCTTTAAGACGTAGGTATAGTTCTAATGCAGTCTCCCAGTCCCTTGGCCTCTCTAGTTGATTGTCCTCCATAACAGAGTCCAAGTACTCCTGGATGTTTGCATCACCACATGGATTAATTGACTGTCTTGACTCAGGGAAGGCATCCAGTTCTGTCCGATCAATTCTAAATCCACAATCTCTGGAGCCAAATCTAGATTAAGGGATGGATCTTAATAAATGCAATAATTTACATACAAGCTACAAATCAGAAAGTCAAAAAGTGTTTCGGGCTGGTAAAAGTGTTTTGGCAGTTTGTAAAAGTGTTTCGGCCGTTTGTAAAAGTGTTTCGGCCGTTTGTAAAAGTGTTTCTGGCTGGTAAAAGTGTTTCGGGCTGGTAAAAGTGTTTCGGCCGTTTGTAAAAGTGTTTCTGGCTGGTAAAAGTGTTTCGGGCTGGTAAAAGTGTTTCGGACGTTTGTAAAAGTGTTTCGGCCATTTGTAAATGTGTGTCGGCAGTTTGTAAAAGTGTTTCGGGCTGGTAAAAGTGTTTCGGCCGTTTGTAAATGTGTGTCGGCAGTTTGTAAAAGTGTTTCGGCCGTTTGTAAAAGTGTTTTGGCCATTTGTAAAAGTGTTTCGGCCATTTGTAAAAGTGTTTCGACCGTTTGTAAAAGTGTTTCGGGCTGGTAAAAGTGTTACACAGTAAATGTGTTTAAATTTTGTAAATTTGTTTTGCACTTCTCGGCCACTGTAGATTCTTTACCTTTGACAACACATACACATGGTGACTCTATGGAATGGATATGTTAGAATGGTCATCAACAGCAATAACTAAAAACAAGTTGGTTCATTAATACTTACACATGCATTCTTTCATAGTTCCTGCTAAAAGATTCGAGACATGCTGACACCACTTACTTCAACAGCACACAGATAATTTAAAGTGTGTTTTTCATTTCAAATAACATATCTTGCAAACATATGGAAGATAACACTATTAGGATAGACCAGTTGCAGTTCTGAATCCCTTCTAAATACTTCCTCTCCACAGAGAGCATTTATTACTACTTTTTAACTGTAACAATGATTACTAAGCATTCATTGGAAGGCGTATTGTCCCCACACTTTTGACAGGCTCTGCTGGAGTTCAGATGGAGAGGCAAGTATAGCTGCCAGTGCTACACCAGTATTCATCCAGCAAGTGTTTATCTAGCTGAAGGGCTACAGCAGCTGAACATGGGTTTCCAGGCAGAGGCTCCAGCGGGGAGCCTCCGATACCCCACTGTGAAACATCCAGACCTGCTCCATCTCAAACAGTATCTGCTTTAAGCTCAGAGACCGCCCCAGTGCCGAGGACCGCCCTCAGAACAGTTTCCCAGAAACCCCTTCTATTTGTAGGGATGGGGTTATCTGAACACATGTACTTTTTAAATAAGACTGAGCATGTCGAGTATGTGGAATATGTGGCAAAACATGCAGCTGAGAGTTTAGCTCTGCAAAGACAGCTTAATCAGACCTGTTTAATTGGATTTATTGCAGCTTTCTATGTACTCAAGACATTTTCTTGCCTCAGATTTGTCTCAAATGAGGGTGATGTTCTGACATCACAAAGGCATTTTGTAGTTCACGCAGCAGATGGAGAGCTATTGCAGTGACCGACTTCAAAAGCTGCAGATTTTAATGTCATGTGACTTGGTTAGGTTACTACATGTGTACAACTTTCTAACCAGCATGTATTGTCTTAGGTCCAGCATGCATCACGTTAAGTTGGCATTGCTCAGGGCTGCATTAAGTCAACAGTAACCAGTACTCCGATTCATTCAGAGCAGGGATTGGTTGGGGTCCTTCACTGCATGAATTGGTAAGATTCATTCAGAGCAGAGATTGGTTGGAGTCATTTAGAGCAGGGATTGGTTGGAGTCCTTCAGAGCATGCATTAGTATTGCTACAATGGTGTTTAATTCACCTGGCTTCATGCTGGCTACACATAAATACAAGTAACTGCTGGACGTTCTATCATTATTTTATTGATTACAACATAAAATATCTTTGTAATATTCCAATACTATCCCTTTAAAAAAAGGCCCATATCCAGCATATCCATATTCCTACTTTTTCCACTAGTGACACGTCAATTATAAATCTGTTCTGACTGGCCATCCTGCATCGGGCCTCACTTAAAAACCAGTTAGAGCTTAAACACTCCTTATAACATCAGTATTGATGGGCAGGGCTAAACTGCTACAGGTTGAGTAAGCAGATAGGTTGAATATGCTGGCGTTTGTAACATCATGAAAGCAATGCATTCAGAACAGGCTGGTGTTGCAGCTTAGCTTCCCCATATAGACTGAAGGTTTAAGGTTACCTTCATAAGCCTTATAAATGTTTTGAGTCTGTCAAAAAAAAATTTTCATCAAAAAGGCCTTTTCAAGTTCAGATTCCAAAAAAACATGGTGCAGAAGCCCATCCCTAGCTCTTAGTACTTGACTGATCTGGGAGCTGCTCTCTGGGGACAGAGTGCGGTAGTTGTTGTGTTTACAGTGGAGCTTCCTCGGGCTGTGCCCTCCGCCATGGGGTGTGTCTGGAACGCAGACCCTCGAGATGGTGGGCAAGGAGGATAATTAGCGCTAATTATACACACATACATGCACACACCTAAAAGTCCAGTAAACATCACTACAACCCACTTACGTGAAAAACATCCCAAGATAACCCTGCGAGACCTGCTTCGTTCATGGGAGAAAAAAAAGCTGACCTGCAATTAGTCAAGCTGGAATCAATAAAGGTGCAGTCTGTCCGTTTAGTTATCTGTTTATTGACTCAGCGGACATCTTTATCTTAACACATCAGGTCTCGTAGTGTCTTGTAGCATTTGGATGCACTTATCTAAGTGGTGCAGTAGGACACCCATGAAAGCATATAAGGCTGTGAACCCAAAGACCTGTGACTCAAACCTTTTCTCTGCCCTAAATCCTCCCACACACACTCCCTTTCTTTCTGTCACTCAGCAGAAGTTAGCTAAAACGCCTTACCCTTTTGTCCCACTGCTGGATCCTAATAGTGACTAAACAGTGCGCCACAGCAGGCACATAAAAGCTTTCTGAACGCACACAGCGGCATGCCATCCATTTAAGGACCATAACAGTCCAATGCCAACGCTAATGTCATACCACACTCACCAGCATGCCTGGAGATACAGCGAATGCAGAGTGGCCCTCAGCCAGTGGTGGACGTCAGGCAGATCCAGTTAAAAGTCAAAGCCAAAGTCTTCCTTTCCACACTATTGCTGTTTACTGTATAGCAGGACTTGTGCTCTGCAGCTCCGCAGCTTGCTTAATGGACCTCCCCAGCACGAGCAACTAGAGTACATTAAAACAGCTGAGCTGAGTTACAGGCAGGGGTGGGATGGGGTGGAGGAGGGGGGGTGGTTTTAGTCCCAAGCGACCAACTTGTTCCATTTGCACTGGTGTACTGAACACACACACACACACACACACACACGTACAATGGCCTAAGTATTGAGACACTTTAACCATTTAACCAATGCTAAACTTTAAGGTATGATGAAATTGCTTAGATCACTTCATAAAATGTTTAATACAATGATATTGGTATTAGAAAAACACCTTTAAGCACTTTAATCAGAACATCAAACTGATGCTAGATTCTTAGGTAATTATTTGTCAGTGTTGCGTATGGACACCACCCAAAAAACAAACACTACAAAATACAGCTAGTGCAGAAGCGTCTGATTCACTGCTCACAGCTGTGATGCATATTTCAGGAAAGCAGTCATACTACATTATCGCAGCACTCTACCATCTTTTTATTCTTTCCAGTCATTGTGATTTTATTTGGGGCCTGATAAACTTATTTTCAATGTTCATGATGTTATTTGGGTACTGCTAAAACAGATTCTGATTGGTCAACCACCAGAGCAGTGACCTGCTACAAGTTCCATGCCCAAACCGCTGTGGCTGTTCTTACAGTAGTGTTGGTTCTGCCATATCGGTTTGATTCTGAATTGATCCTGAAAGTCAGATAGAACAAGCTGGCTGGCCTCACCTTTGTAAGCTAGACTAGAGCAGGACGTTTCATGGTGGTACGTTTTTACTTGTGTGTTGCGTGAGGGCATGCCAGCATACAGCATTTGTGTTACAAAATTATGTCACTTTGTAAGAGACTAAAGTACAGCGATTACAGCAAGGTGTTTCAGACAGCTGAGAAAAGTGGCATGTACTTTTGGATCTGTAGCTTTGAAAATGGAATACATGTACAAAAAGCCCGAACCAAAAAATCTGCATGGCACTACGAATATTTCATGAATCAACACAGACCGTTTTATATGTCTTTAAAGGTGTCTCTTTTTCAGGTCTTTGTGAGTTAGAGAGCCTGGATAAGAACCCATACTACCAGGTGATATGTAGGCTGATTTGTATAGACATGTATTCTACTTTAATATAGCTGCCATGGCATTTACAAATAGTGCATTATTTTTCTAAACTGCATCACTTTTTAAGCCGTCCATATTTTACATACGGCATATGTCAATCTCAGTTTGCCAGAAGTAAAGCCGTTCAGGGTTCCAGTTATTAGGTAGTAACCAGGAGTCTTTTCTTCTGTAGCCACAGGTCTCTTTTTACTGCCAAAATATTTAATATGAATATGAGTTAGAAATCTTACAGCACCTGAATAATTTGTGGTAACATAACACTGCCACATCCCTGCCTACGCTGCTAGATATTGAGACCCTTTTTACTTTTTACTTGACTATATTTCTAAAAAGCAGTGAGAGACAAATTTTGTGTGGGGGATGGCAAAAAAAACTTCTACTTTTGAAAAAATATATATATTTTCTTTATTAAGTGTTCTGTAGCTTACCGTAGCTTCATTCACCATGGTGGACTACTGTATGCATTTCTCCTAGGGTTTATGAAGTTACAAAGTTGTACCCAATTTTATTATGCAGCCTTTACCATGCTTTATTTACAGTACATCAGTTACCCTGGTCAAAACGCATAAAACGGGACCTGTCCAGCCATTTTATATGATACATTAGGACACTGGAATGATACTCTCACCAAAGTTAGTCACCTTATGTGTTTAACTAGTGAGGCTCCTGCTGCAGATCCCGATGCATGAGGATGATGGGGCTATTAATTCCAGTGGGATGTGTGTGACGGGACTCATAGATTGATAAGAGGTGGTACAGTGCAGTGAGTCTCGTTCCATATGTGGAAAATGGGTCTCAAAGCAGATGCTAATGATTGGCTAAAATGAGTGACTGGCTGTGGGTGTGCCAAAGGCCATAGTGTGAAGGAAGTAGCTGGGTTTGCAGGTGTATGAAAGTGTATGGTCATACGGGTCTACCAGCAGTGGCTAAAATCCCTGAAATCTGCCCCAACTGCACAATTCTTTGCTGCAGGAGTGGCTGAGCATGGATGTGGCCTACATCCAGAAACTTGTCCAGTCCATGAAAAATCAGGCTCATTTTTTTGTCCTGTGAGCAGGACAGACTGAATATGTTCACTCACTGCACAGTTCACTTAATGCACAGTTACAGAACAACATTTTAATTTGATATTTATAAAAAAATGACCTGAGTGGACCTGAATGGAAAGAGGATGATTTTGAGTTTCTAAAGTCTTTCAAACAGCTGGAAAAAAGTTCCATTGGTTTCTGTTTGGGTCTTTTGTTCTTGGAAACACACCCTTATACTGGTGCTGTGACTACACACACAAACAAATACGTAAAAACACTAACTAAGCAATCCACAGGAATGCAAACATGCACATATGACCACACACACGTTACCCTATAAGCTTCAAAGAGCCTTTTTACGCAGTGGTGATGGCGTGACGTCAAATCCCTCTGCTCCTCTGCTCTGGAGCCCTTTGAGACATTTATAGAGCGGGATTTTCCCAAAGTCCAGCAGATTAGGAGGGCTAAATTCCCCTCTACACACACACAGCACCACACTAATGGCCAAAAATGTCCAGAAACCCGTGCCCACTTCATTCTGTCCTGCTGGACACAGTTAGCCAGTATTTCCATTCTAACCATGTTTAACTTAACCGTGTTCCACGCACAAATACATTCTTTGATAATAACTGCTGCCAAACAACGTTTAGGCTGGCTTACTGGCTGACTGAGTTACCTGAAATATCATTTCTGTGCAACTTGAGACTTTGATGTGTTCATTAAAAAGATGAACATCCATTTAGACCTGGTCACTTCATGCTGCAACTCACTCAAACCACTTCAGGAGTTGGTCTTAGAAATACACTCATCATCAAAACCCATAGCTGCACAAATAGTTGCACACAGGAGAAATCAATCGACAGGAATGAAAATTGTTTGGTAGGTCTGACAAGTTTCACACTCGGCTGCACATGTGACATAAGCAAGGGCAGGCCTTATCACTGTCCCTCATCACTAACCCAACAACTGCAACAACTGAAGACATTCAGCAAACAGTGATGCCCTCCATTAGTCATCCTGTTAGTGCCAGGACCACTGGCAGTTTGCTGCAGGAAAAGCTTCAACCACATCAACACCACCAAACACTGCAATGGTGTCATGCCAGAGTGTCATGGAGTGACTCAGAATGGCAGCGAGTCGTCTTTAGTAAACAGTCCTGCTTTTGTCTTATTGGAGACCACCAGTGAATCTGTGGATGTGGCACTGTGCCAAGATAAACACTTTGTTATCACACATCCAGAAGGCCTGGTGTCACGTCACCTCCATCCCTAGCACCAAATCTGCAGGAACTGAGTGGGAGTATTCAAGCTGCATGGGATGGATTATTGCAGGACACCATTAGGAACTTCTACAACTCCATGCTGAGATGTGTAGCATGTTGCCTTAGCCATACTGAGAGACACTACTTCTGTATGTGTAGCTCAATAAATATTCCCCATATCAATCTGAATTTATCATCATTTATTATTTCTGGTAGCTTTTATTGTCCTTCCCAGTATCATTGTATTTACATACTTCTTTTGTGGTGCAACTATTCTTGTGAAGATGAGTGTAATGGTTCAGTTCCACATGTTATAGCAGGGTAA
Organism: Prochilodus magdalenae; assembly: GCA_024036415.1. Lineage (NCBI taxonomy): Eukaryota > Metazoa > Chordata > Actinopteri > Characiformes > Prochilodontidae > Prochilodus > Prochilodus magdalenae. Next base: position 13,267 of record JAMWET010003336.1, on the reverse strand, counting down.
CCACATCACTCTCCCCAAAACACTGGGCACAGCCAAAAGCATCCTAGCACAACTCCAACTCTTCTCCATACAGTATGTGACTGGGCCCACAGTCCACATCTGTAAGAAAGATAATTATGGATTTTGATATACTGTTTCGTTGTTTGTTGTAGCCAAGAAGGGCAAGTGGCAATTCATATTTATGTGGCATTATAATCTGTATATATAATTTTCCATACTCTGCTGTGAAACCTGTTTTCTTTCTGCTTCTAATTTGTCACATTTAAATTCAGATCATCTAACTATACTTAATATAAGATAAAGAAACATGAGTGAACACAAAATGCCGCTTTTAAATGATCGTTCCATTTACTGAAGATAAAGACGATTTCTTCGATTTCTTCAAGACCCATATTGCCCATGTGAAACCATGCGATACCCCATAAACCTAAAAACTGGTTGTGGCACTTTTGGCAGTAAAAACTACAGCTCAGCATTTGGGATACCTTGCGATGAGTCATTTACATCGCTGTGGAGGAATTTTGGCCCAGAGTTGTTTTAATTCAGCTACATTGGAGGGTTTTCAAGCATGAACAGCCTATTTAACGTCTTGCCACAGCTTGAACGAGATTCAGGTCAGGACTTTGTCTTGGCCACTTCAAAATCTTCACTGTGTTTCTATTGAGCTGTTCTGATGTGGACCTGTATCAGATCACTGTCCTATGCCATAACCCAACTGTGCTTAATCTTTAGGTTACCAGCTGACAGGCAGACATTCTCCATCAGCGTTTTCTAAAACTGCATAAAATTCATGGTTCCTTAAATTAGAGTCGTGTCAGCCCTGCAGACGGAGCAAGTCAGCCCCAGACTGTTCTGTTCTGTGAATATGAAGCCTTCAATAATTAATGTTTAAGTTGGAATTATGGTTATACTTGATGTTTCACTCATCTTGTCAGAGAAGCACTAGTTCATCACAGGCTGTGCCTCCTCTTCTGTAATAATGTGCCTCCCACTGCATCCTTAATAAATCTGAGCTCAGGTCAAATGAAAACAAATCATATTAAATGCAGAAAAATAATAAAATAATAAAAAGTGGTATAAACAGACATTCAGACAGCGGCTGGCTGGCTGGTTAAGACAGCTGGTTACAGAAATGCTAACACTGAGAAAGCCACGTTTGTTGACCAAACAGAATAACATGATCACATTATTGGTGTTTTGATTGGCTGTAGCATGAAACATGACTAACATCATGCAACTCCAGTGAGATTTTGCTTCATGGAAGCTATGGTGGGCTGGAGGTTAGGGAACCAGCCTTGAAGGATTGCGGGATTGATTGAAGTGCCCTTGAGCAAGTTACCCAACCCCACAACTGCTCCCTGGGCTGCCCACTGCATTGGGCAAAAGTGTGCTCACTGCCCCCTAGTATGTGTGTTCACTAACGTGTGTATGTTTGTGTTCCACTTCATGGATGGGTTAAACACGGTAGACAAAATGTGAAGAACCATTTCAGATCAAAGTACTACCACATGATTTTTATGTTCTATATCCATTACAGGTTTCTCTTAGAACCATGTGACCATGCCAAGTAACACTGAGGACCCTGTAGATTTCAGCACGTTAGCTTTTAAATGCACTGCATATGTGGGAAGGTCGTACTGTTGGCTATCACATGGTGTGGGTTGGTGTAGCTCAGTGGATAACACCACTACCCACCACGGAGTCACCACCACACGTGGGAGACTTGTTTTCGACCCAGCCTGGTGACTACTAATATGTCGTTCAAATAAGAGTCCCTGGGCAAGACTCCTAACCCTACCTTGGCCTACCTGTAATATGAATACCCTTGCAAGTCGCTCTGGATAAGAGCGACTTACAAATGCCGTAAATGTAAATACGCACTACAAATGCTGTAATACTGTATATTCTTGTGGTTGGTGTGGCTCAGCGGATAACACCACTACCCACCAAGTAGCCATTACCACACGTGGGAGACTGGGGTTCGAATCCCGGTCTGGGTGACTATGCTGTGCTACACCAATAAGGGTCCTTGGGCAAGGCTCCTAACACTACACTGGCCCACCTGTAATATGATTAACCTTGTAAGTCGCTCTGGATAAGAGCGTCAGCTAAATGCCATAAATGTAAATGTGTCAAACGCATTGTTGTTGTTTTGACCTGCCTACGTTCGACCAATCGCAGTCCAGTTTACTAGTGCAGCGCCTTAAAGTGGAAGCTGAATAGGAGTTTTGCTGGTATTCTGTGGAGCTTGTCCAACTTGAATTTCCCTCTGGGATCAATAAAGTATCTATCTATCTATCTAACCTGACAACAGTTGCTCTGAATGAACACAGTAATGGGCTGAGCACGAACAGTTCAGTTGTCCTTCTCCGTGAACCATTGTTCATCCACAGCATGGAGGACGCTGCCTCTTTCAGAACTTTTGTAACAGGAGAGCGAAAAAAAAGCATACATTTATTCCAAATGGAACCTCCCTGACTGCTTTCACAGACCTCTCCACTCCCAAAGCTCTCCATCGTCTAGCCTTTCTTTAGGCCAGAGCTGCCCTCCCCACACACACTGACACGCACACACACACCGACACACACACACACACCGACACACACACACACACCGACACACACACACCAACGCCGACACGCACACACACCGACACACCGGCACACACACACCAACACCAACACACACACACACCGAGACACCAACACCGACACACACACCAACACACACACACCGACACACACCAACACCGACATACACACACACACCGACACACACACCGACACACACACACCGACACACACCAACACACACTGACACACACACACCAACACCGACACACACGCGTACACCAACACACACACCAACGCCGACACTGACACACACACACCGACACACACACACCAACGCCGACACGCACACACACCGGCACACCGGCACACAAACACCAACACCCACACACACCGATACACACACCAACACCGACATACACACACACACCGACACACACACCAACACACACACACCGACACACACACACCAACGCCGACACGCACACACACCGACACACCGGCACACACACCAACACACACACACACCGAGACACCAACACCGTCACACACACCAACACACACACACCAACACACACACACCGACACACACCAACACCGACATACACACACACACCGACACACACACCAACACACACACACCAACACACACACACCGACACACACACACACACCGACACACACACCAACACACACACACCAACACCGACACACACGCGTACACCAACACACACACACCAACACACACACACCAACACCGACACACACGCGTACACCAACACACACACCAACGCCGACGCTGACACACACACACGACACACCCACACCAACGCTGATGCCGACACACACACACATGCTCTTCTGTCCAAGTCTTTACACAGAACATTTCATCTTGACTCACCACCAGCACACCACACTGCTTACACATTACTTTTGAGGCGAGACAAATATTAGCTATTTGACTCACTGCTTGGCTCAGTCTCTCTCTCGTTCCTTCTCCACTTTCCTCCCCTCTCTCCCTCCTCCTTTCTCTGTCTCTCCTTCTCTTCCCTTCTCTCCATCTCTATGACTTTGGTCTGTCTTGCTCACTTTCTCTTCCTCTCTCACTTGCTCTTTCTTTGTCTCTCCCACTTTCTGTCTTTCCTCATATTTTTTGCTTTTTTTTTTTTGCTACTTATCTTTTCTCTCCCTTTATTTTTCTCTGTCTCTCTCTCTGCCTCACTCATTCACCCCTTCTCTTCTTTTTCCTTCTCTCTCTTTCTTTGTCTCTCTTTCAGACTCTTTTTCTCTCTCTCATTGTTTCTGTCTTTCTTTTTTACTTTTCCTTCTCTCTCTTTCAATGTCTATCTTTTCCCTTATCCTTCTCCACTCCCTGTCTCTCGTTCTCTCTCTCTTACTCTATGTCTCACTTCCAATCTTAATCTCTCCTTAATTATATCTGTCTTCCTCTCTCTTTTTCTGTCTACTCCTTTTTTCTTGCTTGATCTGTCTCTGTCCTTCTATCCTTCTATGTCTCTTCATCTTTTTGGGTCTCTCCATTTTTTGCTGTTCATCTCTTTCTCTCTGTCTCTCTCTGACCTTCTACAACACATCTATTCGCTCTGTATTTCTCTCTGTTTTCATCTTACCAGATCTGCCAGTGTTACAGTTTTGCTGGTTCAACAGTCTGAACGGTATGCTTTATTTGGCAGTAAGCACTCTCTCAATGCAGCACAGAGGACTTGACAGAGGAAAGCAGAGAGACTCGCTCATAAGAGGAGAGCACAGATAGATATACAGACAGGCAGATAGAAGAAATGTGGGATTAAGAGAGAGAGCATAGTTGAGTTGCATGAAACAACATATTCAGCATCATGTTCAATCTCGAGTATTGTGATTTGCTGGGGCTTTAATACACTAGATGACTTTTATAATCCAGAAAATCCAGAGCAGGTAAAATCTAGTAAATCTGTGCACATGCATTCGGGCATCTGGAGTTCCTGCTAACCCACAGCCTGTAAAATACGAGGACCCAGTGAGTTTTTTGGGGGTTAAATAGATCAGAAAACATGAGATTCATCAAAGCCGTTTGGATTTCAGTACCCATTGTTAATTAAACTGGGAAACTCGTCACATTAAACCCTCCCAACCCTCAGTCCACCACCTTTAGGTATCTGGGTGGATAAAGTGTCTAGCTTCAGCACTAACCTGTGTAAACGGGCGCCATTGTTTTTCTAGTGCTAGTATTTTGTGTCTGACATGAAAGCTGATTTTTGCTTCCTCTAGAGGTGCCTCTAGCTACTTTCCGGCTTCTTATTAAAATTTTCTATTTCCACCTAGAATGGTGCAACAGTTATGCTGACTGTCAAGATTTTTGTTCTAATTTGTCCTGTCCACCTTAAATGTCACAACAACTAGCTGGCAGATCAGGCTAGCTGTCAAGCCACTTGTTCAGTTTCCCTATTCCACCTTAAATGGTGCACCAATTGACATGCTGGCACCCGAGGCATTATAGTAATGTTGTAACTGCTGCATCTGAAGCTGGTGAATAGGAAGCCTTGTATGTTTGACTGCTGCTTTTTTTAAATTATGCTCTGTGTTTATGCTCTGTGTAACTGTTTAGCACTAACTAGAGCTTAATGATTTTATAATATATAAAATATTAATGAAGATATCAGTTTTGATGTTCAGTTTTCATGTTACTTGCTGCAGAATCAACAATTACATCAATGCTATTATTCAGTTAATAGAATTTATGAAAGATGAGCTTCATAGTAATCCTAACCCTCACCTTAACCACAACTTAAAACCTACTCCTGATCCTAACCCTGGCCCTAATCCTAACTCTAATCTTTACCTCTACCCAACATCTATTCCTGACCCTAAGGCTGGCCCTAATCCTAAACCTGGCCCTAGTCCTAATCCCACAATTTACCTCTACCCAACATATATTTCTTACCCTAATCCTGGCCCTAGTACTAACCCTAATTTCTACCTCCAACCAAAATCTATTCCCGACCCTAATCCTGGTCCTCATCCTAAACCTGGCCCTAGTCCTAACCCTAATCTTTACCTCCACCCAAAATCAATTCTGACCCAAACCCTGGCTCTTATCCTAACCATAGCCATAATCCTAATGCCCACCTTGACCTCAATCAAAAACCTAATCCTGATCCTAATCCTAAACCTAATTAGGGAGATTTAAAATCTTGATGTCACTCAAAGAGAAGAATCCACAATGATGTTAATGCTATTAGTCTGTTAGCTGAATGTCTGTAAGATGAGCTACATGGAAAAAGTAATGCACAGTCATTTCGGCCTTGGGACACACCCCGTGAAAGGCAGAGGGGGAACAGCGACTCATTATCATACAGACACTTGAACCGACCGTTTAGACAGGCTGTTTAGACAGGGTGAGAAGGGAGCTGTGGTGCTTAGCCCTTGTAGCGTTTTGACCAATGTCACAGACATTTCATCAAGGATAAATCATGTAGTGTAGGCCAAGGATGCAAGAAAGCAGGAAAGTGTAATTGCACCCACAATCTAGCCTGTTTACTCTGTTTACAGCCAAGTTTAATATGTCAGACCCGAGACAGGCCGGCACCTAAGATGTAGAAATAACAAGCAGCAAATGTCAGAGACTGTAGTAACAGGCTGGTGATGAATCCGTAATGGTTTCTGTACTTAAACATTTCAGCCTAAATTCCTTTTACACGCTACTTTCACAGGAACAGAAGAACCCAGGATACATAAAGGCCCGCACATATCCAAATATTTCCCCACAGAATGTAAATGGCTTTTGGAGACTAGCCTTTAGACTACTACTTTTATGTGAGCTTGTTAAACTGGCAGTTACCGTTTTAACTTTAATACGTCCTTAAATTAGGCTGTATAGCACAGAATCTAAAGCAGGCCTAATGTCACGTAACCAACTTTCTGAGGAGGAGTTGGGCTCGGCATTCTTATTCCTCTGGATCTCTGACTGACGTGCCATCGTACTTCATTTCCATATGTCAGTCAGTGTCTGCCATTCAGTCTCGCCTGACTGACACAAACGTGGAGCGCGCATTTATACCCCGACTAATCAATGCATGTCACTCTAAAACAGCCCATTAGGCATCAGGCAGGCTGAGTGCTTGGAAACAACGGTATCTCATCGAGAGACAGACTTTCATCACACGCAGCTGCACACAATACAAACTACACATGCACATATCGTGTAGACACTGAGGTTCTTATCAACATAGTCTTTATGCATTGCAGTTTTTCTAGAAATTCAGTTGCACTGTATGCATTTTACCCCGTCTCACAATTTATGCAAGGACAATTCCCAGTTCCTGGAGAGCGGTTTACAATTTCCTTCCTTTTTTCCTCCTCAGTCAGGATCAGCAGAACTGCATAAAGTCTGCTGTCGTTCACCACTGCACGCAGCCATGCAGCACTGGGAGGGTTTAAATAAGCATAGAGGACAGCTCTAAGCCTTTAACAATGGTCTAAAGCATTATTTAAATAGAAGGGCTGTTAGACTGGTGAAATAATGGATAAGGATTATTTGGGGTGGTAAATAATTAGAAAACTCTAAACAGAATATCAGTAACACATCAACAACTTAACACATCAACTACATGTCAGTGAAGTAGCAGTAGGGAAGCATCTGAATACCTTAGTCAATATTTTGAAGATGTACTGTTGATAATCCTAATCCTCACTTTAACCTCAACAAAAACAATATAGTCCTGATCTTCACCTGGCCCTAATCCTAAACTTTACCTAAACCTTAACACAAAACCTACTCCTGACCCTAACCCTGGCCCTAACCCTAAACTTTACCTTAACCTTAACACAAAACCTATTCCTGACCCTAACCCTGGCCCTAATCCTAAACTTGACCTTAACCTTAACACAAAACCTACTCCTGACCCTAACCCTAAACTTTACCTAAACCTTAACACAAAACCTACTCCTGACCCTAACCCTGGCCCTTATCCTAAACTTTCCTCAAACCTTAACACAAAACCTACTCCTGACCCTAACCCTGGCCCTTATCCTAAACTTTCCTCAAACCTTAACACAAAACCTACTCCTGACCCTAACCCTGGCCCTTATCCTAAACTTTACCTTAACCTTAACACAAAACCTACTCCTGACCCTAACCCTGGCCCTTATCCTAAACTTTCCTCAAACCTTAACACAAAACCTACTCCTGACCCTAACCCTGGCCCTAATCCTAAACTTTACCTTAACCTTAACACAAAACCTACTCCTGACCCTAATCCTGGCCCTAATCCTAAACTTTACCTTAACCTTAACACAAAACCTACTCCTGACCCTAACCCTGGCCCTAATCCTAAACTTTACCTAAACCTTAACACAAAACCTACTCCTGACCCTAACCCTGGCCCTAATCCTAAACTTTACCTTAACCTTAACACAAAACCTACTCCTGACCCTAACCCTGGCCCTAATCCTAAACTTTCCTCAAACCTTAACACAAAACCTACTCCTGACCCTAACCCTGGCCCTAATCCTTAATCCTAAACTTTACCTTAACCCCCTCATTAACACCCAAAACCTACTCCTGACCCTAATCCTGGCCCTAATCCTAAACTTTACCTTAAATCTCAACACAAAACCTACTCCTGACCCTAACCCTGGCCCTAATCCTAAACTTTACCTTAACCTTAACACAAAACCTACTCCTGACCCTAACCCTGGCCCTAATCCTAAACTTTCCCCAAAACCTTAACACTCCAAACCTACTCCTGACCCTAACCCTGGCCCTAATCCTAAACTTTACCTTACCTTCACTTATTGACACATACAGATAGTAAATTAGGATCCTACTCCTGACCCTAACCCTGGCCCTAATCCTAAACTTTACCTTAACCTTAACACAAAACCTACTCCTGACCCTAACCCTGGCCCTAATCCTAATCCTAACTTTCACCCTGTCCCTAATTTTAAACCTCACCTTAGCTTCAACCCAAAACCTATTCCTGAACCTAACCCTGGCCCTAATCCTAATCCTAACTTTCACCCTGTCCCTAATTTTAAAGCTCACCTTAGCTTCAATCCAAAACCTATTCCTGACTCTAACCCTGGCCCTAATCCTAACCTTCACCCTGCCCCTAATTGTAACCCTCACCCTAACCTCTATCCAAAACCTACTCCTGACCCTAACCATGGCCCTACTCCTAACCCTCACCTTAACCTAAACCCAAAACCTACTCCTGACCCTAACCATGGCCCTAATCCTTATCCTAAAATATTGATACACAATATTGATGAAAAAAAAACAGCCACTGTTGTATAATAGGTCCAGACTCTCCCACCCCAACAGAAAAATTAGCAAGCATATGCATATAGTGGAGTGTTTTTACTCCATGAGTTTTCCTAAAATTAAATTTAACAGTGTCTGCCAGGTCTAATTTTATAAGTAATATCCTCAGAAATACCTCCAGACAAATTTCATAATTTGTACTCAATGGCCATTTTGACTGGATATTAATTATGTAAATGGCACTCTCTGACTTTACTGTCAGTACTGTACCTTTATAATAATCAGCTTCAGTAGAAGCCCAAACATAGCAGCTCAAAAAAAAGCATAGGAACTGAAGTTTATTAAGAACCATCCCTCACTTTTTTTGAGATCCTGTGTAAAATATACAATCAGTCTTTCATAAACATCAAAATCCAGAGGAATAAGCAACAACAAACCAGTGCTGATGCAGTCACCACCCACAACACAATGAACCAAAGGAACCTAAACTGAGAAACAAAACAATGTACATGCACCTATGCAGCTCCCAAATTAGACCCAAGAACAAGAGCCATAAGAAGCTCCACATAATTTAAAGCTTCTGTACTAAAGTTATGACATTTAGCTGATGCTCCTACTCAAAGCAACTTACAAGGTTAATCATATTACAGCTAGGCCAATGTAGTGTTAGGAGTCTTGCCCAAGGACTCTTATTGGTGTAGCACAGCATGGTCACCCAGACCCAGATTCGAACCCTAGCCTCCCACATCTTGTGGTGGCTAGTGGCGTTATCCACTGAGCTACACCAACTATGAAGTTACTGGTGCCTAATTAACTGTATGTAGAGGCTTTTGGCAGTTGACCAACATCTTGTACCCGGTATAAGCTCAAATGAAAAGGGAAAAAAGACGACTGCAACAAAAACACTGACTCCCTTTTTTTTCATAGGCTTGTCTGTGTTTAGTACAACCAGAGCAGCTTAGTGTGGCCTGAGCGGACACTTGTTTTGATTTCTCTATCCAACTATGAGATATGGCATCCCCTTGCTCCCAGCCCTCCGTCCCCTACAATCTGAGGTCTGCTCATTCCCAGGCTGAAGCATGTGCCAATCAAAAAAGACAGTATACAGCAGAGATCCTGGACAACAGTCTGAGAAAGAAAGAGTGTGACCCCTACTGTGCGTTTTCTCATCATGAGAAAGAGACAAACTGGACCCCAGCCCGATGACTCTGTGCAGGACATGGCATATCTCAAGCTTGATCCGAACCAGGCACCCCATATCTGCTTTATAGGCAGGGCTTTATCACTGTGCCACTCAAGTGTAAAATAGTTTTACAAACCATCATGCTCTTATAGACGGATGGGTTCTTGGATTCTTGGTCTGTAAATGTTTGGACTATTGGCAGTCTGCTATCTACACTTTCCACTGTAGCCCTCTGGGCAGCCATAACTGTCTCCAGCACAGCTCCTAGATAAAGACAGAGCGCTAGGTGCAGCTTTTGCCCAGTGACTTCTATGACTTTCCCTGTTATTGTACTCAATTTCTGACACCGCTGCAGGCTGGAAATCATTCAATACTACTGAATATTGAAGCATTGCATTTCATTTAATGTCAAACTACAGTCAAAGAAGTCAGACCTCTCGGAATCCATAAGGGAGCTACTGTAGTTTGCTTGTTGCAAAATCTAGACTGCTGACTTACTGTCTAAATTGCATTCCGTGCCCATGCTAAGAAAGGGATGGCTTCTTGATTGGTCTACAGTCCATTGTGATCAGTAAATACAGACACATCCAGTGAATGGTTTAATCCACACCCACTTTCTAAACATTGCTATCTCTTCGTCAAGCTCCTATCGTGTACACCAGAAGTACACTAGATTAACTTTCTTATGGGAAAGGACCCTGGGAAGACATTAGGTTAGTCTTGTTTAACAACAATAAACAAGCACTGAGTATAAACCTTGAATAAACTTCCAATGACCAATAAATGACCAATATATTTCACCATAGGGATTTCCTCCCTTAACTAAAGACAAAGAAGGTCAACCATTGACCCAACTGATACGAGCCGAACCAACCCTATGAGTGTAGCATACTTAGTCTTACTTTTAGTCCTATTTGGAGTTCTATGGTTTGCATCATCAGCCTTAGCAAATCAAGTCCTATTGTCATATGTATTGTGAGTTCGTATTGTGACTGCATCAAAGCACATTTTGCGCCATACCTTTACATGTATGTACATCTGACCCTGAATGTGAAAGGGGGGTTGGGGGGGCTGGGGCGCCACCCGTCTTTAAGTGCAGCTGGGCCCAAAGCAGGACCCAGCTGTTCTGACACCAGACCTCCAAAGCCACAATGCGAAATCCAACAGCAGTGGCCTCACACACATGGACTGTGTGAATTTTACCCTGAGAAGTTCAGCAGCAGCTGCAGCCACATTCCATTTCACCACTTGTCTATATGAAAGAGCAATTCCACCTTTTTTAAAGAAATGTATACATAATTCAGTCACTGAACAGCAAGTGTTTCTTTAAAGGCTGATTGTAGAGAAACTTACCAGCAACGATTTCTTTAAAGCAGTATTAATATAAACCTGGGCTTGCAAGGACTACAGTGTATATATGTACAGTGTACATTTTATTTACTTAAGCTAAATGTAAGTTTAGTAAATGTAAATGTAAGTTAATTATGCCAAAACGTTAAATAATAAAGAGAGTGCCAGTAGTATATCTAAAAAAAAAAAAAAAAGACACATAACATGGCACACTGCACGCAGTTTTAAGAAATGTGCATTAAAATGATGTCTGTAAATAATTTCTATTCAAAGAATGGTTCTTAGGCTAGACATAGTCTGTATTTAATCGGTATCGATGGGAAAGTCCCCTGATGTTTCTGCTTAGTCAAATTATTTGATGTTAAATTCTATATTGTAGAGAAACTCAAAAAGTCAGAATTGTCTACAGCAGTCATAATAAGAACGCTAATAGTCTAAATAGGTCTGCTTTTAAAGCTTTGAAAGCCCCCTCACAGAAAGCTCTTATATACTGTAAAATAGCTGCAATGATGTTGTCTGGTAGTATTATGATAATGGGCAATAAGGTTATTATTTTAGGCCTAATTTAATTAAACCCATCAATAGCAGAGATGTACATACAGGGCACCATGAGGCAAAACAGTTCCTGCTGTTTACTATCACCAACGATGCATCTTCCAACTCAGAAGAAATGTGTCTGCAATGGATTGATGGCCTATCCAGTGTGTTTCCTGCCTTCTGACCTTCGAACGCTGGCTCCAGCACTTCTCATGACCCATAAGCGAAGAGTGAAGTAATAGTCCAAAAAAATATGTGTTTTGTGATATTTTGACCTGCGGTTCCCACCACCACAACTGTAAAGAAATTCCGTGTGCAAATGAAGCATTTCACACCAAAACACTCTAAATGCCTAAGTGTGTCACCATGACTACATTATTATGGATAATATTGGTGAAATTTAAAATAACTTTTTGTTTGCAGATTTTATTAACAAATATGGTTCCTTATAGAACTCCTCATAAGTGCTTCCTCTATAGCCTCCCTCCAAAGAAGCCATTTGGCACCTTCATGTTCTAGAGCATAAATTAAAAACAGTGATAAACCCAAGTGGATCGCTTGCAGAAGCTAAATAGAGAGAAATGAGGCGATATACTCCCCTGATCTTTATTCTCATTCACATATTACATCACACTGCTCTGCTCCTCTCATTAAGACACTTTAAAGCTGATCAAATGTTTCCTAATGCAATATCATTACATGTGATTATACTAGAAAAATAATTATGCATCTATTTATGGGAATAAAAGCGGTTATCAAACATAATTTTGGAACAAAATGAAAAAGTGAAAGTGTGTCAGGGTCCTTACTAATTAATAAGTTTAGAGGCGGCAAATGCATGAAACACATTCAGCTCAAAAGTCTCTTAGTCATGATTTCTAAAGACGGTGGAAAGGCGAAAACATTCAGCGTCCTCAGCAAAATGCTAAACTGTACAACAGTGCAAGCAGTGCAAGTTATCGAGCACGAAACTAATGCTACTCTGGAAATTTAAACAGTATTACTCGTACAGGGAAGCTCAGTCAAACTTCTAAAATGGAACTATCAAATAAGCAAACTGGACATGATTTCAGAGTGTTAGATTTTTACTGTTCTATCTTTCTGAGTGTTGTATACGGAGGGCCAAGCTTGCTGGTAGGCAGGCGATAAAGATTGTGTTTACAAGATGACATCACCATGTAACCAAAAAAAGGGATGGAGCTCTGTCTGAGAAAGTTCCTCCCTCTGGCATGTACTGTGGGCTTTCTAGCTTTGCTGTTCATATGCTAAAATAGTCACAAGACAAACTAAAGCAAAGCAGAACATGCTCGCCTACAAAGCCTAAATTGGACCAGCCCCTCCATACCTTATGGCAGTGGTTAACAGTCC
>JAMWET010003335.1:497500-583896 GCA_024036415.1 Prochilodus magdalenae | reverse complement strand
GAAACAAACACGATCTGATACTACAGAACACGGCTGATTGAACAGCAATCCCACTGTATTACACTCTTCCAGCGTCAGAGAGAAGTGGGGCTATTACTGTATGGTACTTCCATTACAGAGCTTGCACCGTGCTCCTCTCCAAGTCAAACTGCCTCTGAACTTGGAGGAGAGCTCAGAGAGCAAAACACACACAAACACACACACACACTCTTACTTTAGCCATTTCAGTAATGGACAACAGCAGGAGACACTAACATCTATGAGTGGAGCTTAATGATCAAAACAACTGTCATGCTGCCTCAAGGTTCTTGTTTGTTGACCCTGTTCAAAGCACTGGTGCAAATGAGCACACGCAGGAGATATGAGGCCTTCAGAGGCTCGCTCTCCTGCAGGGCATTGTCTATCTGTAAAGTCCAGCAGTAGGGTGTCAGTGAGGTAATGCGTTTCTGAGAGCCAGGCCAGCCCACACAGAGGGACACTTTTTTATTAAATTCACTGGGGCTGGAAGATTGTTTCAAAATTAAGGGCTGTCGACAACGTATTCTTTGATGCGGCCTACAGCAGCATGCCATGTCAGAGAGGTAAACTGAGGCTACTTTATTTTCAGTCTATGGTGAACCTGAGGTTGCCTAGGAGCCTTTGCAGGACGAAATTGTGGCCAAAGTGCATCTACTTCACAAAAACCAACTGCATGTGTCATCATCCTACTCCAGGACTTAAGCACTGGGCATTCTTTCGAGTGAAAATGGCTATTTCTAAGCAGTCACACCTAACTGGCATTTATTTAAGCCTCTAGGGTTTATGTCAGGTGTAAATGAGATCAGCAGGATACCACAACTAAACATGCTAACACGGCTAATAAAGACTGAAGTCTAGCAGTGATGACATTGGCTTACTTATATACATATGACTCGTAGGGCACATAGTTGAGTCCTTATACCCTACGTATGAACCTGGTTTTGTTTAAACCACAGGGCTGAGAAATAATACATTTATGACAAAACCATAAAGCTGACAAAAGGCTAATGTATATAATAATGGCCCACAGAAAGTTCTAAATTCTGAAGTTTTGGAGTTTAAGATTTATTACTTGACCTTTCTAGCAATACCAACAGACCATTATCACACTTCTATGTTTGTAAACAGTAGCGTGTAACGACTTCCGACCGCACTGTAAACAGTGGCTGAGGCTACTGCCTGTTCCAAGATGCACCAATAAGTTGACCAAACAGACGCAAACACTCCTTTAATGGTGTGTCACTTTTAACGAGACTTTGAACTGTTCCACAAAGGATATTTACTAATATATTTGTAAATATAAAAATACAGACCCCTCAGGACCACAGCGTTGTCAGTTTAATGTAGAAATAAAGGCCGAGTCTCTTCGCTAGCTCTGGTGTTTAGAGTGTTCTCTAACGCTGCTAATGTTTAAATCGGCTGAGAGGGAAGAATTAAAGCTGCTGGTCGATTTCTTCTCCAGAATGAAGCGCAATAAGACCCGTAGCTATTTATAGGTGTTGAATATATTATTGCACATAAAGAAACATTGTGCTTCTCAGACTGTTTTGTGGAATAGACTCCACTATCTGAAAGTGGCTGCCTTCACATTGACTGTGTTCACAGATGCGCTTTATAAATGTATTATTTCCAGAGAGATGCGTGGTACAGATGTCTGCCACAGCACTTACTGAGCTCTCAGCTGACCTCTGCTCAGTGGTTAAGAGCGCGCTGGAGCGGACGTGCAGGGTCGTACAAAGTTTAATTGTTTTGTGCGACACATTTCGGCCAAGTCAAACTTGCCTTTTGTCTATGTTGGAGAGACTTCCAGACAAACCAACTACTCTCCTGTAGGGCGCACTGAAGCTTAAAAGACGAGGGATGCTGAAAATGGGGCAGTCTGAACTTGTAAATTAAAAGCATGTATCGGCTGGAATGATAAACCGACCTCTTCATACAGGAGCAGTTGTTGATTCCCAATGATACAGAATTAAATGGATGGAAAGAACTGGCCTGTGTAGTTTTATGTTGCTAATTGTGTAACCTCTAACTCTTTTAGCTTTGCCCCGATGGTGGGAGCCTGTTCAAAGTCAGAGTAGGGCTCTAGAGACACAAGACATTGGCAGGACACCAACATTTAAAGAGGGCTGGTGGCAATGCTGCGGGTCAGTATAGCACCTCGGACAGGGACATAAATGCTCCAGCCTGAAACTGATCAATTTACCATTCGTCAAGCCTGCACGAGTCACAGAGGCAACTCCTGATGGCATTCACACAGTAAATTTAGAAGCCTAGTTTTCAAAAGAGATGAAAGAAATAACGCCCTCTCTCTCGCCCCTTCTACTTTTTTTTTGCCTCTAACGTTGTGCTAATATCTAATGTATGCTAAGCTGTGGCTGCCATGGCAACCCTCGGCATACAGGATTTGGACCCTGCTCAAGTGAGGCAGAGGACTAAAATGGCTGGACAATAATCCTCAATACAGACAATTCCTGCCTCTCCGGCCCCAAAACTGGTGGCAGGAAGGTTATCCTGTGAAAGGGATTTAGTGCTGAATCTCAGAAAAGGGAGCCAGCAGAAAGAGTTCACACCGCAAAGCATGCAAGCACTCGTGAGCACTTGTGATCATGTGACTTGCGCTCAGAGCTCTGCCTCTGATGTCTGGCACTGCGAGTGGGTGGGAGGGTACCGGCATTTCAATAGTATGTGTTGTAATTGACTGCCTACTAGAGAACATGATGGTGGTCACTGCAAGTGTAATTTCATACTACGTACGGAACGGGTTGTAAAGGCAGCTGGGTAATGGCATACGACATCGTTCACGGCTGATTAATGACCTCATACAGAAGTGTTATTACTGAATACCAATCCATTACAGCTGCCAAGGAACTCGCATGATAACTGAACCTTTCCTCAGCAGCCCAACGTTGCTGCATAGCTGGCCAAAGATCTCTTACCAAGCTACATCTGCCTAAGACCCCGTATACTCTCACTTCTGACATTTCTCCTTCAGCCCCAGGAGGGGGACGGAAGCCTATGCCAGCAATCACACACACACACACACACACACACACACACACACACACACACACACACACACACACACACACACACACACACACACACACACACAGACTCTTGCACTAATATGCATGCAAAGATGCACTCAAACACACCTGCAAAACCACACTGACAAACAGAGAGATATCGCTTATACCCCTGATTTGCAGTGCAGAGAAGCCAGAGAACTAGCTGAGGCAGGGAGACATCACATGCTCATCCACATCCACACGCAGCCTCCCTAAATGCAGCAGGAACCCCCACAGATGTGAGAATGACCCTCATGAGGCTAGTGGAGTAGGTTAAGAGGAAGAGAAGTGAGTTTTTACCTGTCAGAGATGTCATGACTTCCTGTGGCTCCGAGCAGTCCTAGCGCTGCACTCCCCACCACTGCAGCAGCCCCGCTGCCTGCCTCCATGATACTGACTCACTGCAGGAGCAGCCTGCCAGAGAGAGAGAGAGAGAGAGAGAGAGAGCGCAAGCGAGAGCAAGAGACAGAGAGAGATAGAGAGAGAGAGAGAGCGAGAGAGAGAGAGAGAGAGAGAGAGAGAAAAAAGGGAGCGAGAGAGAAATCGAGGTGATGTAGTGTCACAAAGACAGGGAGATAAAACAAGACAGACAGGGGAAATATGAAAGTAGAGCAGGGAGAGAACGAAGAGAGAAAATCTGAGTACTTTTTTTTTCTCTCAGCCTATTCCAGGCGAGCTGAAACAGATTTTTAAACAGTTAGCTCTATGCACACACAGATTCCTCAAGGCTGGTTACAATCCCACAGTATTTCCTGCTGTGCTTTTAAAACACCACAATCAAACTCTTTACTCCGATCAACATACACTCAGTGTAGACAGCATATATACACTAGCATTCCAAAACATGCCATGGCATCATGGTATCTGATGATATTTAAGCCTGTATGAATTATTTAATTAACCAATGCTTTCTGAGCATTTCTGCTTCATGCTATGTGACTGTCTGACAAACCTGACATATCATGCTTTCTTCTCTTTAAATGAACACAACTGGAACGCGACAGAGCAATTCTACAAACACTATTGTCTGGAATATTTTGGATCTCATGCTCGTTGCCTATGAGTATCACTAAAACATCTACCGCTGAAAATGGTTAAAACGAGGCCACGGGGAGAACAAACACTGAAGGAAGAACACGGAGGGGCTTCTCCACAACAGGTTTAGTAAAACTTGAAACACCACATCCTTCTGGCAGAACAGCAGAAAGGAAAGTCCCAGATAGCACCCCAATACCATCTGCAGCCATGATAAAGACTCACTAGCCAACTATGCTTTGTTGTCGAGAATACTTCACCACTTGGTGCATGCTGTAGCCTCCGTTAGAGCTGTGCAATATGAGAATACTGTATAGTCACACAAAGATCATAACACAATACACCTTTCTGAGGATACTATTTATTATAAAGTACTTTTTATAATGTTGAGCTACAAATTCCAACCCATTAAATCTCAGAAAATCAAAATCATGATGTATATCGTGCATCGTGAAAACCTGAACCATGAAATCGTGTTTTACTTGGTTCTTCTTTGTCTATATCATCCAACCCTAGCCCAATTATTGTCAAATTGTTGTTTTTTTTAAGTTTGTTTTATTTTAATTATTTACTAGAAGCTTTTCAGATTCGTGTCCTGAAGTTTGGTTACCGTTTTGGCCAAGGATTTTCATTCTAGAGCATCACTAACTAAAAAATAAATAAATAAATAAAAAATAAAATAACACCCCTACGGATGCACTGATACCACTTCTAGACAATATATCAGGGCATGTTTATTTGGCCTTTATGAAACAAAAATAAATGATTTAATTGCAGCGCCAGAAGCAGGTGAAAGACAAGCTGAAGACAAGACCATCCCTCGTTCGCTGAAAAGAACAAAACCAAAACCCACATAGCAAGCCACCGACCACTGCCACTAAGCATCCTCTGAGGCGGACAGGGGAATTATATCAAAGAATGGCAGGCAGAGAAATTGTAGGAGGCGTAAAAACACCCACACAGAATCCAAAAGCAGCTTGTCTTCAATAAGAGGGAGGGGCTGTTGTCCGCACGCTGATGTTGAGGTTTGTTGAGAAAGTGTATCATCAGGATGGCACTAGCACACAAAGAGCGAGAGTGTCCTTTGCTCGGAAACTCCATTCAGAAACTTTCACAAATTGCTCATTAAAACTCCTTCTGCAGGAGGAATTGAGCAGTTGCTTGATGGATAGGTCTGGCCTAATTGTGTCACCCTCCGGCCCGACAGAGTGAGCCTGCCATACCCAAGCATGCTTTAGCAGCCCACGTTTAAAGTCTCAGTGAATGTGATGCAGCAAAATCCTGGGCCAGTGCTGCCAAGCAGATTACGACCTCCACACACATGGCTGACCTAGTCGGAGGACACAATGCACACTGTCAGGACGGAGCCAGAAATCTTAATTCGAGTGGCAGTACGGATTAATCAAGGAGAACAACCTAACGTAAGAGAAGACGTCTCGAACGGCTTATGGAGAATTAGAGCACATTAAGCAGCAGCCATGATGAGGGTCATTACAGACACATGGGATATTCTATAAAAATCAATAATAAGCCAAAAGCCAGAAAGCATTTGGCCAAGTGAAGATCCGTCCTCTGGGACATACTGAGAGCAGCATGAGAGCAGGAAAGGAGACACGCTATCGCTCTCGTATTGAGCCACTGCGGTGGGAACCTCCACGGAGTCCTCCTCTCAAGTGTTTAGTCATCTCTGTGAAAGTCTGTGCGCGCCCGCTCGCTGCCTTTCTCCATTCAGCATGGGATTACTCATACCTGACATTTACTTTATCCCCGCCACCATTCAGCACTTAAAAAAGATTTAAACTACGGTGGCGTTACCTAATCGAGTACATCCAGCTGACAGACATACAAACGTCTGAACGGTGTTTCACATCCAGCTACTGGCTCGTCATTTGTGCCTGCGTGGGCCGTCACTGTGTTTTTTACCATAATCAACAGTCCTAACAGTCACTGTCTTGAGAAATTATGAGATAACAAGCTGTTAAAATTAGACAAATAAGCATTTCTCAAAGCCCTGACAGGTAGCATTTCGCAAAAACGATGAGCGTGAATAACTAATGAATAACCTGATGGGTGCAGGAGAACCAGTTGTAGCTGCAAACATTGGTTTTCATATAATGCAACTACATTCGATGCCACAGTAACAGCACACCCTCACTTTTCGCACTCCCATCATCATGACACACTGATACAAGCCTACAAATATTCAAATAGGTGTGCTAGAAAAACTATTGGTAAACCATAGTTATTTTCAATATGTTCATAAAAACTAGAACCAAAAGATTTTTATAAAAACTGCCTTCAAAGCGCAATTTTTATTATTGCCTACATTATCAAATGCACTGCAAACACTTCCCCAGTAGTTACATAAATGGTGTAAATGTCAAGGCGTATGTACTTGCATCTTGTATTTGGCTCAGAGGTGTCTAAGATGTACCGCAACGACACAAACAATTCCACCATTTCAGTATTTTATCGCTTGACAGATATTTCCTCAAAATGCATGCCTCGGGTATTTCTGTTTAAACGCAGCAGGAACAGTCTGGGCAGTTTGGAGCATCAGCTTTGCAAGGCTCTGAGTGAAATATGATCTCGTTGACAGGCGGCTGATATGTCTGCTGTGAGACGTGGCTGCCTGCGCTAATACGAAAAATCTGTGGATGTGTTTACATCACATTACATCAGGGGGCAGGGCTTGGGTCTCAACTGACAATTACCTCATTTTAGGTAATACAAGGCCACGACTCTTCACTGGATAGACACCCAGCACTTAGCACCAGTAAATACGAGCTTGAAAGTATGAAAGGCTGGGTGCATGCTGATAATGTTCTAATATCAGATTCCTTTCATACCAGATTAAATTCAGGTTAATTAACTTTTCTGTGAAAGCAAACATTGCAGAATGGAAGAATGAAGACATGCGCAGAGCTTATAATACTGCACATTTGAAAGCACAGCTATATAAGGGAGTAATATTTTACTGGAACACCAAACGGCATGAGACAATCTGTATTTTGACAGGGGATGATCCAACACGAGGCAACCTCACCAAAACTGCTACAGACAAACTGCAATGGTAAAGAGAAACAGTGGTTGTAAGTAGGACTGGGCGGTAATTATCGCGATTTCACTTTCTTCTATGGAATACAACAACGGCCCAATACACGTTCATTCCCACTCCTCAGCAGCTACCCTGGTGGCTTTTTTCCCCTGTTGTTGCCATTAAAAGAGGCATTTCAGGGTTTATATTAACATGACTTAATGAGATAAAGACAGCGAGAGAAAGTGAGGACGAAAATGTGGTTTGAGTGGGGGAAATATCATTCTGTTCTCCGGCGACAAAATGTGAGTGACAGGTAGTGTATAACTGTACTGGTCTAAAGCACACTCACTTTTATCCCAACGAACTTCAGTAGAGCTGAACCACATCTGCTCCTTACAAAGACAGCCAAGGTGCTCTGTGTGCATTTCAGACTTAAATAAACAGTTACAGTCCAGAGTAGGTGCATTCACAAGCAATAAGTTAAAAACAGACATGGTTTATGCAGTTACAGCACTTACTCAAACTAAAGTAATCTGAGTAGATAGGAGAGAGGGAGAAAGCTAGCTAGCCATTTTTAGCAGCTTGCTAACATGAAGTAGAGCTGTCACACACACACACACACAGCACTGCCGAACTGATGTTATTGTAATAAGACAAGTGATTACAGTTTAAACACGTGTATAAGAGGAATCACGCAGTTAATGGTCAAAGGTCATGCACAGCTTTCATCATCAGTATATATATACTGGCTCGCCAGTCTTTCTGTAGGTCACTTGAGTTCATCTTACGCTGACCTTACACTAAACGAATTCCCGGGTTTAACGCGAGCCCCGAGATGACACAAACATAAACACATCCAAGAGTTCATTAATGCGCTGAGATGTGCAGTAAACAGTCCGGTTCTAAATTACACACGTTTTAAAGCTATGTTCACGTTATCCTATCCTGTAACGGAGGGTAGTTGTGCTGTGCTAAAGCTAACTAGCTAAAACACTGCCGAACGGGGCTACAGTGTTTACTTTAGCCTACCAGTGAACATGATGGGAAATACTCTCAAAATCTAGTTGCAATCTTGTAAATAGTGACTCTGCAAGATTCCCAGTCTTGACAAAATCATAGCCTGTGACTAGTCTGTGACTAAAAGTCTGTCACGTGTCTTTAGATGAGAGGAAGTCAGACTTTAGTCTGTTAAATGTCTTTTCAGAGTCTTTTCAAAGTCTTGTGGTGTATGGTTTGCATTACAGTGGTTAAGTGACATTGGAATGAGGTGGCGCTCATCACGGTCAGTAGAGAGTGGGTTTGGCCCTCTGCCAGTCTGTAGCTGTGTTGTCCTGTGTGTTTGCTGCCTGACCTTGTTCTTTTGGCTGTGATTGCTGTGTGATCCATTAGAAACCCAGCTAATGTTAAACCTGCTAGCCTAGCATTGCTCACCAGACAGCTAAAATCATCTGAAACAGCTAACCTGGAAACTGGCTCTTATGGCATATGTGGATTTCACAATTCACAATGAATTCACAATTATCGCACAGCCCTAGCTGCAAGTCAAAGCTTAGAGTGAGACAGGCCGAGACGTACCACCATTTAACAGGACTGAACACTGCAAACTGTGGCTTCAAAAGTCACCACAGAACTGAATCATACCCCTGTGATTCAGTCTCAACAAAATCTGTATACTGTGAGATTCACAAAGACGGATTTTATGGCAGGGTTGCCATTTGGAAATTTCTTGTAACCAGGTCCAACAAAGACGTATAAATTGGGGAAAGTAATCAGAACCAGGACCCCTGAGCAATGTAAACAAGTAATGTGATTTTAGGAGTCGTCAATCAGCCCTTTTACATCTGTCCATGTTTCCGTCTGGAGAATGACAAAGGAAAAATGTAACCCTCCATGTCTGTTGGTGCTGTGTGGATGGAGGTGAATCTTGTATGAGTCAGTAGGTATAATCACTCTGGCTATATAAAAACAAAGGAACTGAGGCTATTTTACACTCCACTCTTAGTCACTCTATGGCGCGCACACACACAAACACGTTTGCTTTATGATATTAACATATGCCAAGATAAGATACCCTACAAATACTGCTACACAGCGCAGAACTGCCTCCATTATTCTGTAATCGTTATTCATTTGCTTAATATTCACATCGTATAAACTCTAAGCATCAGCAGTAATGAGTCAAACTGCATGGCAGTCATATAGAAAGACAGATCTCCGTTGCCAAAGCACTGCTAGTCCCAATATCAGGAAGGTCCAAGAGGTGTGGCTGCATACTGATTGAATTTTTTTTTAATTAGCAAACAAAATACCCAAGGCTTAGTGTGTAAATTAATTCGGACCATTGACATTTTACATTTCATGACACTTAATGTCATAACACACTTGCACCTAAACTGAAGAGGTACACTGCAAGGAGAGCACCTGTTAGCTGCTCGATAAATCATCATCAACAGACTGCAGAGCTTGAGGGGTGTTACAGCACATCTTGCTATTTACAGACACAGACACTTGCTTTGACTTTCGCAAAGACAAAGGTTATGTTGATGAGCAAACTTGTACTCTGTAAATAAGCTATTATTAAGGCTGTGGGAGAGCACAGCAGTTCTCTAACACCGGGGAAGGGACTAAGAAAAGGTGCAAGCAGTATCCAGAGCCTCTGTGGCTAAAAAAAAATGGTAAGCCTGTAAGCTAAAACAGAGCAATGATGAAGTTCCCCTGCTGCATCGCATGCTCAAAATATTACATGCAGCTTTGAAAGCATTCACACAAAAATCCTTTTTATTTTCAAACAATTTCTCTAAAAGGCCTAAGAAAAATGGCTGACGTGGGTGACTGGCACTATTCGGAGCATTTCACCAACTTCAAAATTCCTCCAAACGTCCTTATCGCAGAAGTAGACACGGAGTGGATGATTACAGTAAATTGTTCTGCATACCAGATAAGGACACAATTATGAGAGGACAGAACTACTGTATGAGCACTCATCACTCTTGATTTACCAGACCATGCTAACAGAGTCACTGCAGCTTCCATTGAAGAAATAACTGTGTAAACCAGGTTGTGGTTTACTAAGATACACACAAACACGTAAATACTGTAGCTTACCTTTTTAGTAATAGGCAAAAGCAGAAATGATTTAATTCAAGAGTAACACGACTAAAAGACTTCCTTTAAGGAAGGATGAGTCAGCAGATTCTTCCTCTCTCGTTTGGACTCTTTAGAAAGCCATGCCAGATTCAATACTTGCTCACTGCCAAACTCCATGTCCTGCCAGCCAGGTCTTGCATTCAGGATGCCTTTAACAAGTAAGTCAAGACAAGATTTTTAAAGGATTAATCCCAACCTGATACAACTGAAAGACACCTAGTAAAATGTTTCTCCATCTCTGTATACAGAACAGTTCACGTTCTGCAATACGCTACTTCGGATGCATCATTACACCCACGGGAGCCTTATTTTTAATTAGTTGGAGAAAGCAGCTGG
Organism: Prochilodus magdalenae; assembly: GCA_024036415.1. NCBI lineage: Eukaryota > Metazoa > Chordata > Actinopteri > Characiformes > Prochilodontidae > Prochilodus > Prochilodus magdalenae. The sequence goes on along the minus strand of JAMWET010003335.1, from coordinate 573,252 downwards.
ACCTTATGTACTGTTTACTTGTTAACTCACTGTATTTGGGAATAACAATAACCTGCATGAACTATTTTCATTATTATCTTTTTTTTATTTGAAATAATAAAAAAACTGTAAATTCAAAAGCAGGCTGATCTGTTTTAGGAAAAAAAAAGAAGCTGAGCAATGTAGACCTGGGTTACCTCTGCACGTCAATTTCTAGTAGTTGTCAACGACATCTATTTACAGAGTAGATTTCTATTTAATATTAGAGGTTTTAATAAAAATACTGTATCTGCTTAAAACGTCTATTAGTGTAATATAACACTCAGTCTCACATTACCTGTAAACATATAAACATAAGCTTCCCCTGGTGCAGATTCATGGTAACGCATGCTGGTAGTGCTCCCGGCTGGAAAGATTTCAGACTGCGAGTGATTCCAAAGCCAGGCCCACATGCTTTACATATTGAAACACTAGGTGTTTCCTTAAAATATAGCTGCTACATATTAAATTATAAGCTCCACTGGACAAACAAATGTATCACATCGTGTGTGGTAATAACTGTAGGCTTCGGCAGATGGCGCTGCACAAGGATAAGTGGGCTATTAATACTTGTGGGGTGTGCGACAGGATTCACTGATTGAGAAGAAGTGGTACAGCGCAGTGAATGTCACATGGTACTCAATGGAAGGTGGCTAGAATCCTAGTCTATAGGAAATTCCCTAAAATCCACAAAATCTGTCAGAACTGCGCAATTCTTTGATGCAAGAATGGCTGAACATGGACGTCGCCTACATCCAGACACATCAAATCGAGGCACAGCTGTTACTCATGCTCATGGAGCAGGTCGTTTTAGTCAAAGGAGCGCTAATGTACACAAGTTTTTTTATTCGTAGCCGTAGTTGGGGCTCAGATGAACGTTCTCTCCGAGAACTAGCTGCTGTAGGGTCATACCCAGTTACGTTTGCTTGAATGTTTAACTGCACTGAATCACTGAAGCAAGTTGTTCCAAAGCATGTCAGCATTTATCTTTGGTTTCACGCACTCAAGCTAACGTTAAAATAAAGTAAAATACTTTGAAGAGAGAAAGCCATAGGGCAGATGAAACAAGCCAGTACAGTTTGTAGCAGAGCCAAAGTCTAAACAACCCCCCACCCCATCTCCCTCAGTCCCTCTCGAACAGAAAAACTACAGACTTCAAAAAGAACATGAACTCCAATTTTCCAGCATATTTAGCAAGCTGTTTAATGGTAAATTAGTTCTCCCCAGTTTGCCTGTCTCAGTTTTCGTTAGTGGTCTAAGTCTTTTTCGTATTTTTCGTAATCCTCGCGTTGTCAGTTACAGACGCTCGCCGATTACACTGCCCGATCACCCAGGCCTAGATCAGTGCGCTGTAATTTGTGAGTCTTTGAAAAAGCAACATGTTCTGCAGTGCTTGTGCCACACAGAGGCAGTATGGTTGACAAAATGAGCTGTTTACTGAACACTGGCTCTGAAAGGCTACTGTCCTACACAGTTTAGGTCCAACCTGCTTCTCCATCACCCAACCCGAATACCTCTAATCCAGCAAGTCTGGGACATTATTTAAGGATCTGTTAATTCTGGCAAGTTCAGGAACTGTTAGGAACTGTTACCTTATCTTATGATTGATTTATGTTTGTGGTCTAAACTGCTGCCTAAATGAGGATAAACAATGCAGACATTATGGTTTCCTTGTCACATGCCCACGGTATCCTGCCAATTTTCATACCTGGTAATTGTTTTCTAATTCCTGTTACATATCTGGGATTATTAAGGCCCTAAGAACTCAAACTCATTTGATGTGTTAAGACACTAGCATTTTTGCTAGATATTATATGTGCCATACTGTTTGAAGCTTTGTGTTGCCAACTAGACAAAAATACATTTCATTAGTGAGCCCTATCAATGAAAATCAGTGTAAGTGACATTTTCACTGGTATGGTACTGTGTGATGCCCTGTTTTGTTTTTTTGTGTTTTTTTTTTTTTTTTAGAAAATAGGCCTTTTGGCTTTTCATACTTAACATATTAAAATAGGTCATACAAAATAGGGCATTGACAAGACATCGATACTGTCTTGGCCGAGCTCAGTAAAGTTAGGTCGATACTGGATGTCAATATTCTCATTTGCTCTCCTACTGCTCAAACAACCTTCTAAACTTCCCTACATCTCCAAATTTTAATTTTACAGCCATTACAAGCAGGGGACAGTCTTAAAAGTCAAGCCTACCCATTGCCTGAAGTGTGCTATCCCAAATAATAAAATCCATGCTAAAAATCAAAACTTTTTTTATTAACAGAACAGTTTATATATGTAATACTTAAGCATTTTCAGATTACAGACAAATTAAAAGTTTGTTTAAACTAGCAAGCATAAAATGCCATGGTGGCTTCTCTATAGTGCGGTGCAAAATTATATTAAATTATTATATTTTAGATTTTATTACTTTTAACACCAATATTTAGGAATCAAAAGAGTGATGGAATAAAAAAAATGATGGAATGGTTAACATGATTCTTCAATGAAGAGAACATTAACCCAACTCTGATTGGGTCTGATTGTTTACTGAAGTACTCAAACATCACAGCCAAATTATATTTACCTCTCAAATGGCATTTCTATGTTTCTGTATGTTTCACAGTGTTTCTACTTTAGATTGAGTTTGATTGAATGGATGTCATGTTGTTAAACATTAGAAACGGATCCGGAAAAGGTCTTGGCTGAATGGGCTGTGGCTTCTGAGTAGACTGAAGGATGCACATAAGATCAGGTATTGGTAGCAACTTCACGATACAAGTGTCAAGAGGTTAAGAGGTAACAACCACCTGACTAACAATGATTTACAGGACGTTGTCTTTAAAACCATGGTCTCTGAAGACCATCTGACTGCGGTGCAGTCTCAGACCAGAACACATAGTCACCCAGCGTAAATGTAGGTAAGACAAAAAACCCTCTATGGGTGCATCAATTTGTATATTAGCCAGAGTTCATTCACAACATACTGCTGCACTGATACTTTGAACACAGTCCTAATTACAGGTTTGGATTGCAAAGCAAAGCAGAAGAGAAAGCGATTCCAGGCCTGAACTGTATGTTCACAACAAGGGCTCTCCACTCCAAACAATGCAGCCCGGAACCTTCGGGCCTCTGTGGAGCGGCAGCACAAAAGCAGTACAGACAGGTCCTGGAGCGCACTGCCCACTGTCGCACAGCATTGCCCTGTGTAGGCTGTAGGTCACAAAAGGACCTTTGATTGCATATGAAGCCAGGAAAAACACATTCACACAGACCATCAAAAATGTCAGTTTCACAAATTGTAGTTTCATGTGAAAACATTTAGGTAGGGTTACTTGTTCGTCAGGCTACATTTTTAAAATAAATGAATTCAGGCTATAATTAAGACAAGGGACCGATCATATAACAGAAGGCCCATATTATAATCACAGCAATACAATAAAAATTAACCTCAGCTCTTACACAATGGCACTGCCTATGCAGGTTTATTGTCCACTGTGCCTGCACTGTACGAGATCATTACTGTACACCACTGACTGGCCTATCTCCATGTCACAGCTGTCATACACAGATAGATTGGGGAGGGAAGGGGAAAAAAATTCACAAAACCATTTCACTTGGACCTTACATTTTCATAATAACCTCTGTTAGTGCCACTGCACCAAGGCTTTGTATGACTTCACTTATGAGGAACTTTACAAGCTCCTACATGCTGCCTCAGGACTAAATAACCTCATGTTAATTGAATAGAAAGACTGCACCCAGGTATAGCCTAAGGCCCCTTGGGCCATTGTGTAGACCTTGTGAGCCTACACATAGGGACCGATGGCATCAGTTAGATTGTTTATCCAGTAGTTGACAAAAGTGCCACCACAGTGGCCTCTGGAGTACCCTAATTCTGAAGTAACTGGTGATAAAGACTTATCACAGCTTCTGCCTGCCAACATATCTTACCACAAAATGGCATTACGCCAAAATTTGTCAGACTATATTCTAATATCTCTGCCCAGTCCTAGCAAAACACGTTCATTAAGTCAAATACTTCAGCCAAATGCACTGTGGTACCTTCATTAATACGATTCTGTATAATTATTGTGGATACTGCCATACTCCGTTAGAAGCTCTGCCCCCAAATTCATGGAAGCGTAGTCCTAAGGCGAAGGGCAGTGGGCTAGCAAATTTATTTCACATCTTCATGGCCATAAAAGTCAACCCTTTCTTCACTGTACTTAGAAAGAATACAAGACAATGTCAGAACAACAATACAGCAAGTAATGAAGTAACTTCAATCACTGCTGTAATGTAATCCAGCTGCTACTGCAAACATTAGCAAATGGGACAAAACAATACTGACCTACCGGTACAGTGCACCAGCACAATTAAGTTACCCAGTCTGGCAAGCAGAAACAGAGTAACTTCCTTATCCCTTTCGATTCTTTTCACGCTCAACGAAGCTGAAATCTTCTAGTGTCTTTTTCACCAGCTTCTTGCTCGAGCTTTTCAGTTCCACCTTAAAATGATGCAGCAGTTACATTCCAAAGTCTCAGCTTCTTTGTTAAAACTTCTCATTCCACATTAACTGGTACAGCGGTTCCACGCTTTCACCTCAGTGTACATGTCCAGCTTTCTGTTCGCACGTTCCTGTTCCACTTTAAGTGGTGCAGCAGTTACATTCTGGTGCCTCAGGCTACAGAAACAGTCCTCCAGTTTCCGAAATATATGCAATGTACTTCAGGACTTTTCCTCTCTGTTATTTAAAACAGAAAAGACTGCGACTCCAGGAAAATGAACTGGCAAACAACAAGCCACGTTCAGCCCTATCAAGTCTAGAATTTCATTACCATCGAAACACCTTCTTGATGCCAACATGTTTCTTTGCTCTTGGCTGGTCTTGGAACACCTTTCTACAAAGGTCTTCACACGTTCTCCTCTTTAGCCGTTTCTCGGCCGTCTCTCCTTCTTGACACTGAGTGTGACGTTCAGGACGAAGCCCCTTGCTTTTCCTTGAGAGAATGACTCGTGCCGTGATGCTCTGCCAAGCCATTTGCCTACCTCCCCCCAGGAAGGGCTGTGTACAAACAGTGCACACACAAAAGAACAGCTACCGGAACACAAGGAAACTACCGCTGAATGTGACCAGCCTTTATGGCGGTGTTTTTGCATAACTAAGCAAACTGAAACATTTCCATATGATGGTAAAAACCTAAAGGGACAGGTCAACAGCAGGTCATTTCCCAGACCACTGCAGCACTAATCTATTACAGGTGACAGGTAGGTGACATTCTACATTTGTTCCCTAAAAGAGATCAAGCTAACTTTAACCCTGCAAAGCACAAACAATCTTCTCCGCACACCAATTACCACCTACCCCTGTTGGAATAACCCTCCAGTTTTTTTCATACATGGTTCACAAAGTATTCACCATTTGTAACCACACCTAATTCACCACCTACTGACTAATTTAGTAGGTTTTTAATGACTCGATTGTATTAAATTTATATTGCCTCAATTTAGTCTTGTTGGTTCTTGTTGGTCCTCTAAAGGAGCTATGAAGTTATGGAATTGACTCATGACCCATCTTAATAAATGCATTTCCTGCTTTTATTTTAATTCATATGAAATTCACTCCACACTTTGTTCTTGTTTGTTGAGTGAGATATCTTGACGATACAGCATAACTTGATTGCAGATCTATGTAAAGTTTCACAGTTCTAGTCAGTCATTGTCCAGGTATTAACAGTGTGCTACAACTCACTGCATTCTATCTCTCTCTCTCTCTCTACATATGTATGTGTGTGTGTGTGTGTGTGTGTGTGTGTGTGTGTGTGTGTGAGTGAGTGAGTGAGTGAGTGAGTGAGTGAGTGAGTGAGTGAGTGAGTGAGTGAGTGAGTGAGTGAGTGAAAGAAAGACAGAGAGAGAGAAAGAGAGAGAAAGAGAAAGAGAAAGACAGACAGAGAGAGAGAGAGAGAGAGAGTGAGAGAGAGAGAGTGAGAGAGAGAGAGAGAGAGTGAGAGAGAGAGAAAGAAAGAGAGAGAGAGAAAGAGAGAGTGAGAGTGACAGTGAGAGTGAGAGTGAGAAAGACAGAGAGAAAGATAAAGAAAGAAAGAAAGAAAGAAAGAAAGAAAGAAAGAAAGAAATACATCTCAGCTCTCTCTAAATGTATACATCGGAGGATTTCTACAGACCCCTCCTGTCTTTGTATATATGTTGTGTATTTTGTATTTATTTAACGTATCTCCTTTATATCTCTTTATTTAATATGTTTAGTTAGTATGTATATTAATGCTGGCCTGCTGTAGAGTATCAGCCTGAGCCACACCACAAGAATTTCAATGCAATGTCCTGACATGTTGTGCAAATGACAAATAAACCTGACTTACAGTGTGAAGACACTACTGGAAGTGGCAGGTACAATGACTCAAGACAGCTCCTGAAGCACAGTCAGTACATGACGCATCCATGGTTTGCCAGAACACTTATGGAACATGAACATATAGCCAGTACACTAAAAGAACACACAATATTAAAAAAGGATTTGCCAAAATCACGTTCTGTTATTATCTATGAATAGACAAAACTGACAGGAAGTATCATCAGTGTCTAACAAGGAGTTCATGGGCTGATAGATGTGCCAGACTTGAACATCATAACATCATGTTTTGCAGATTACAGCGCAGGCAAAGTGACATGATTGTATTGCCTTGCCTCTTACTTTGATTAATGATGCAAATAAACCATGATAATCCTCTCAGTGGCATCCCAGCATTAAGTGATGATAGGCACACCATTTAGGGATATGTGGAAGCTTCTGTAGCACAGAGCCTCTGCAACATGATAACAATGCCCTACCCCAACTGAATGTAAAACAGTTCTACTATTAAAACAAATTCCCAACACTGGGGAATAAGCAGTGAACCACCGCTACCTCATTATTAAAAATGTAAACAATATAGAGCACAGGACATTCATAAGGCTTGGAGATATAGCATATCATCTAACACCTCCCAAAAAAAGTCCCAATGGTTTCAAAAATCAATGTATTTTCAAATAATAATAATTTTTATATATATATATATATATATATCACAGTAACAATTACAGCGCATTACATCTAATATTGCCAACCCCTGCTGGTTTATGATTTACTCAGGAGCTGCACGAGTCGATCAGTTTCTCAAATCTCCTGACAAGGCCAAACAAAATAAGGTCAGATTTTATTTATCTACAGCAAGGCTGGGTTTATGACTGTCACCAGACACTCAGAATGTGGATAGATGAGCAACTGCTGAGCACTCCACAACACTCGTGCCATTTAGTCAAGGCTTTAGAAGAACACAGTCATTAATCTCCAGTGTGCATGCTGTATGGGTCCTGAAACTGTTTGTTTATACAGTTTTGACAACATTGCGTTTTCACAGATTTACAACATATTTAATGACTAAAGGAGATGGGCAATCTAACACATAAAAAAAGACAAAGGTCGTAACAGGGAATTTTCAAAGCATGCTAAACTTTTAACCCAGGAGTTCTCATGCAGCCTGTGAGAAGTGTTTGGGTGGAGACGGACAACCAGAGCCAAAACATGAAATAGCGTTTTAATGAGGCTATGCTCACCCCCTCCGGGTGGGGCAAGATGTATCATAGGCCTGTTCTAACTACTTTTAATGACTCCTACAGAGCAAGCTCCAACTTTCTCAGACTTTTAGGCATTATTTAACTCTATATAATAACTCTATATATATTTAACTCTATATAATAATGCATCTACTTTCATGCTGTCAAAAAAATCATTTAGTTTTGGTATGTTTAAAATCATGTTTAGTTACCTACATGGGAAATTTAGCAATTTACATTTTGTATACATTTTTTTGTGCATTAATAAACATCACATCATAAAAAAAAGGTTTCAGTACTTGAGACAAATAAGGAAATTGAGAGTCCTTTGGCCACAAGATAATAGATGCTAACAGGTGACGGAACAAAGGAATTTGTATCCCAACTGTCAATCCTCACATATTCATCTCTCAAGTAGCTATTCTGTCGTTTTTATTATTTTCCTACAAAAATGACAAACTTTAATCCATGTCAATGAAATCAGTGAAAACCATAAATCCACACAGAAGTATGGATAACCAGTCAAAACGCAATTGGCCACTGCACAAAAGATATCAGACTCCATCAATGTGTGGGCGTAGCATCTGTGGCCAGGACCAAGAACATGGTACTTCATTTCTAATCCTGAAGAGCCAGCGTGCAGCACAATTTGGGAGATCTGCCAATCCTCAGACATTTCGCATAGAACCTCCACTTTCTGTCAAGTCTGAAGTAAACCGTTACGCCACAGATGCTATGCCCACACATAGATGGAGAGTCTGATACCTTTACTGCAACAGCCATTTGCATTTTGACAGGCTATCCTCACCTATGGACTTGGTTTTGTTGTTCGACCTAAGTACAACCTAGTGAACAATAGTCTTAGCCCTAGACTTGTTAGAGCCCGTGCTCTAGACTAACAGTACTCACATCTTAATGATGCTTATTATTAAAGATAGCACTGATCTGTAATCTAAACAAAATAGAAACAGACTGTTTTCTCCAAAAACATCGGGGGATTATATGCATCAATGTTTGGAATAATGACAAACAACTGCAGCCAGTTTCACTGTCTAATTTATGAATAGTGTATTAGTAATGCACACTAATATAAGCCTATAGCACACAAGACTCTTCTTAAGTGGTACAACTTTAATCACAAAAGCTTAAAAGATTATATTTTGCCAGAAGGTCAACTAACTACAAGATAAGCCTCTCAAAGAGGGTTGGTGCAAATGGTACTGTAGTTACAAATTCCTAGTCAGCCAAAGTTAACCTCCTCAACACTATATTTCTGAAACTTCCTGAGCAAGAAGGCTAGATAGAAAGACGCATCCTCTAGTCTCTAGATTTAAATTGAGAGGACCTTCCTAGTACATGCAGACACCGAGATTCCTCACCTCACTGAGGTTTCGAGTGAAAGGTTTTGACGAAGAATGTTAAGGATCTCATAATCTGGCACCCCTTTACACACATTACATTAAAATAGAATTCTGAGTTACATCTAGAACATTGACAAGACATAGCATCATAAATACACGACACAAGTCACACCTAAATAAGAAGAGACAATCCCAAATATAGCAGGCTCTTCCAAAAGCATGTGGAAGAATAAAGAAAGCTACACTATGAAGGAGTGCCCCTTCAATAGAGTGAATTAGACTCTCCAGAGCCTGAGGGAATGGGGGAATGGGTAGCCTGCCCGTTCTGATTGCCAAGCCACGATTTTCTCTCAACACTCCCTCTCTCATCAGCCAGACCTGTTTGGTCTCGCCTTCTAAAAAGCACTGACCCTAATTCAGCAGGTAGCACACGGGGCAATTTATAGCAGGGTAGCAGAAGAAATAGGCCGCCGCCCTGAGGACTGCATCACATCTCTGTGAGGAGCCACTAAGACATGGTTAGAGTTTCAAATGGCTGAGCCTGAGCCTAAAGCTAGTGTAAAGGCACACACACATGCACGTGTCGTTTCTCGGTACTCTGCCTAGGCAGGTTTTCAGCAAGGGGTGACTAAAAATAGAGGGCCTGTATTTCTGTACAATCTCTTTATGCGTTCAGCACTTCATTTATTTTGACTTTCATGATAGACACTACAATACCAGCCTTTCAGAGCACGGTTTTATAGACGTTACTAAAAATGACCCTTCAAAATAGGTCAAGTGAAATATAAATAAGTGAATGTTTAATGGAGCAGTTCTATCCAAACTCTTAAAAGCTGAATTTTGCATATGCATTTCCTCAAGAGACATCTCAGGAGGAATCTTGTTAATGTTCCAGTGAGGGCCATGTTCCAGCTGTCATGCCATTTGACACCAAATCAATGGGCATGAGACCACGAGGAGGTCTCCTTCACCGTCTCTTCCTTTCCCTTCGTAATTTAATATCCCATGCTGCAGGCTTTAGGGTAAGGGCATTTGAGCTGTCCTTCCCGCCTAAGTCATACCCAACAGCAGTCTGTGGGCAACAAGCCACATATCACGTCTACTTTGTAAACAACTTAGCAGCCATTCATTTATCAAAAGAGATAGGGCAGTGGGGCTGACGTGTGAACTTGCTAACAGAGTGTTTAACACGTATGGTGAACTGGAGGTCTATCAGGAACCAGATGTTTGCAACAGAAGCCTTTAAATGGCAACAAATGGTGCACCGGCTTTAGAAAGACTTCTTCAGTGAAAACGCATCATATATATATGTATATATATATATATAATATATAATAATAAGTATGTATATATATATAATTTTTAACATATATATATATATATATATATATATATATATATATATATATATATATATATATATATATATATATATATGGTAAAAATTATATTTTTGGCATATCGTCCCCTCTCTAACTAGAACATCCACTTCTTCTGGCTTGACACTTGAACACTGAACATGCCAGACTGCCACTCAGGATTACCGGTTATATAGGTTATAGGTTGGTTGCTTTCAAGTGGTCTACCTCATCTTCAGGCATCTTATAGGCTGTAACAACATTGTTAATAATACAGGCTAACATTAAAACTGCAGTCTTTTAAATTGGAATTTCAACATTAAAAATAAAAGATTTATCCTTCAGGCCTATTGGATTATGACCTCAGTACATAATACAGTACATTAATAACTGATAGGCCTAGGTATGGTCAGCAACTCCATCCTTTACCCATACCCATGAAATTACAAGCATAAAGCTATGCTATGATACAAACATAAAACACAACGGATGCACAACAAATAGTTTTGGTAAAAGTTTACCTAGTATAATGACAGATTTTCCTGACATCTCAGACACTTGATTATGCATTTAGTGCACTCTGGAACAGCAGAACACTTACTCAATGCTGAATTACTGCACTAAATGTCTGCAGTTTATTAATTTGATTGCATATCAACTATTGGTAGTGACCCCAAAATACTTTATCCGTGCATAATCCATAATACAAACATGTATGCAGTTACTAATGCCAATGTAAAACTGATGTCTTTTGTCAGTATCTGCCAATGGTGTAAAATAAGTGCTGTGGCGAGATAAAAAGATACATTCCCTGAATCCAAAAACTGCAGTCATGCTAGAAAGTAGTCTGTAAAGTACGCCACGTCATATCCCTGTTGTTTGTAGTGTCCAATAACATTATTACATTACGAATGTCCACCCTGACATCCAGGAAGCCCACAATTCTATATCACACAAACATACGCACAAAAAAACAAAGGCAACCAACAACCCTGACTGCTAACCCTGCAAAAAGCTTAAGCTTGAGATTAGCCTCCAGAACGTGTAGAAGGCACACATACCTTTCAGAGAACACCTGGTCTAAAAAGTTCAAAAAGCCTTATCTGTTACTAGATGAATATGATCCAGTCACCATAGCAGAGGCTGCCTTTGTAAGATGCACAGTGTTAATAATGGAGAATAAAACTAAGATAAAAGAGAATTCAGATGCTACAAGCTACATTTTTTTCCTCTTCTTCAGACCTCCAAATATAAATAATTGGCTATTGCATTAAAGTTGGAGTTGGGGGAAAAAAAGACCAAATAAAAACCACAGGAGCAGATTCAAAGTGCAGCTTTGAAACCTGACAGTTGGGTGTCTTACAGAACAAACAGGGAGCCAATAACAACAGATCAACCTTTCTGACAAAGCCAAAAGGTGCCAGCAGCACATTCTGTCTACACCCTGGAAACCATGAAAAGAAGCATTATTCAGGCTAATTAAACAATGCAGTGAGGCTTCTTTACAAAGAGCAAAAGAAAATCATCTAAAAGGTAAACTAGGGATAAACCATTCAGCGATTCACTGATCTGTTTGGAAATGCAGTCCTTTTTACTTCTAGGTGTCCTGACATCAACTGTGCCGCACTGTCAACAGAAAGTTTTCTATGCGAGGAATCACCTTACATCAATGCTCGTCCAAGGACAAACGCTGCTGAAAAATTGTTCTGTGGGAGAAACCAGCAAGTCCTAAAGCTCTTTTGATTTCTGTACGAATTCAAAACACCTGCGTCAGTGAGCTGCCATCACTGGCAAGCATTACACAAAAACAACCACCACATTAAAAGGGGCTGCCTCTATAAAAGCCAATAAAGCCATTTTCTGACAAGAGCTGTGTCCTTAATTTGACATCAGTTTGGGAAGATATTTTTTTTTGGATCAACATGCACTGTACTGTGACAATAGAAGAAGAAAAAATAGCAAAAAATAGCTAATAGTATATGAACGTGACAGACGTGTCTCAAAAATTGAGATCAGTCTTACAGAGCTGTCTATGTTTAGACCAAAGAGAATTTTTGAAAATTCTAACATTTTCTATTCACAAATCTATCAGTGTCTTTAGCTTTTAGGAAAAGTTGATCAACATTACTCTGGGTTCAAAAAAGAAATACATATATAGGGTGGCATGGTGACATCATTATCATAATGATATCTGTTGAGAATTGTGATAACACAAAAGATCAGCTGTTCTGTATAACCAAGAATGCTGGGTATCGATGGCTGCTCAAACATCTTGAGCCACTCTGCACCAGAGTCAGATGTTATTTTTCTAAAGTACAAAACTACAGGGGTTGGACAATGAAACTGAAACACCTGTCATTTTAGTGTGGGAGGTCTCATGGCTAAATTGGACCAGCCTGGTGGCCAATCTTCATTAACTGCACATTGCACCAGTAAGAGCAGAGTGTGAAGGTTCAGTTAGCAGGTAAGAGCACAGTTCTGCTCAAAATACTGCAATGCACACAACATTATGGGACATACCAGAGTTCAAAAGAGGACAGATTGTTGGTGCACGTCTTGCTGGCGCATCTGTGACCAAGACAGCAAGTCTTTGTGATGTATCAAGAGCCACGGTATCCAGGGTAATGTCAGCATACCACCAAGAAGGACGAACCTCCACCAGCATCACGTAGTGACCTGGCCACTATCCTGCAAGAAGAATGGCTTAAACTCCCTCTGACCACTGTGCAGGACGCAGTATATGTCATTCCCAAGACCAACTGACGCTGTATTGGCCGCACAAGGAGGCCCTACACCATACTAATAAATGATTGTGGTCTAAAACCAGGTGTTTCAGTTTCATTGTCCAACCCCTGTACATAATTGATGATAATGCATCATCCATTAGCCTTTCCACAGATATTTGGATATCTATTGTAAGCACTGTGAGTATTTCCTAGTTTAACTGTGCAGTGGATAGCCAACAATTAAGTCCACTGCACACCGGGCATACTGCATCACGCAGGACAGCCTCTGATGGTAGACTGCTGTAACAGAAAATCAGCGAGGAGGTCTTATAAAAACTAGGTTCACGTTTATTTTATAATCTGCTTGTAGTGAACTAACAAAACATTCAGTATCACTGATCACACTTCCATCCTTTTACTACCTCCTCACAACTTGGCTCTTTTCCAGAATAAAGATATGATAAGGGTTAGACTGGCAAAATTAGATATGGTAACTTACCATTACTACTCATCTAACTGCCTTTCTCTGTGTACATTTCAAGCAAACTGTGTGTGTTGTAGTGTGGGTAAGCATAGTGGCATGCAGGGATGCACTGAGGAATTAAACTGTGAGTGGTGTGCATGCCTCCATTAAAAACAAGGTTTCAATTTTTTTGACAAGCCTGGTGTCTGGTGGCCTTTACTGAAGGTAGCTTTACCAAGATGTAAAGACACGTTCATGTAAATCAGATATGGGCAACTGCATATACGTACAAGCAAAATAACTGTATGTAATAACTAACACACGACACACGTCTTGTGACTCAACGTGTGGGAAGACATGGATTTGCACTATGAGGTAAACAATCAGACTGAAATAGAGTGACCTTCTTGCAATAACATCAGAAAGCTGTGCAGAAAAAAAACTGTTGGAGGCACAAATTAGTTCCTATTTATAATAAAAATCAGTTGTCTATCAGTTATACATGTAATTAAAACGGCTATAGGAATCCCATACTTGCACATATTTGGACCGTCTGGTGTGAGAAGCCAAGGTCGCAATAGCATAACGTGTGAGGAGGCAATCGGAATCACATCAATAAAGCTTCTGAGTGGAGCATCTGGAAGTGCTGCAGCTCGCAGGAGTAAAGCATGAAAGCTCTATTGCTTTTCACTCACCATGGGCAGCTGGCTGACGTTTGCCCGGGGCACAGCATGCCAGTGTCAAGTGCCAGCATCTGATCAAAGAATTTAGTAGCCTGAGGCATTAAAAGCAATGCCAATAAGAAAAGAGGCAATGAATAAATAAGAGTATCCTACACGGTTCGGTAGCAATTAGGCACCCTGGATAGGTCAAGCAGACCGGTCGAAAACAAACACTGAAAGAAATCAAGATAGTCCCGTCTGTCTTTACTGACCAAAGAAAAGCAGGCATCTCCAATTTTGTCTGTTTTTGTTTATTTCCTTATATAATTTAAACACAAGGACTGTCATGTTTAAATGTTTAAAAGGACGTTGCATGAAAATTTCAAGATGAATGGACCAACAGAATAGTCCAGAACCACTTCAAACAAAACCTCTTAACATCAAAGTAAAGGAAGTCTGTCCTGTAAAGGAAGACACACATTCGGCTTTGGACAATGACATTATACAAACAGATACATAAAAATATATATAACAATAAAATAATATATATATATATATATATATATATATATATATATATATATATATATATATATATATACACACACACACACACACACACACACACACACACACACACACACACACACACACACACACATATATATATATATATATATACACACACACACATATATATATATATATATATATATATATATATATATATATATATATATATATATATATATATATATATATATATATACACACACATACATATATATATATATATATATATATATATATATGTATGTATATATATATATATATATACACACACCTGTTTGGATCTAAACCATGCCTTCTATTAAAACAAGGAAGATCATCTTATTTTACAATTTCACATTATTTTAGTTGTTTAAAAAAAAATAATGGATCTGAGAATTCTCAAAGAATCATGAAAGTGAAACAGAGTCTAAACGCCAGGCTGGACCAGGGAGATCAAGGATAGTTTCTCACTGCCAGAATATATAATGAATAATTAATATTTTCTATCTTTAATGACTTTTTTATGAGTCTCAATCCATATTAGCACGGGGCCTTACCCTGAGGGAGAAAATCAGTGGAGAAGAACAGAATGTCTACGATATCCCCTTCATTGACATTTATTTTGAGAAATTCTAATGCTACAGGAAAAATGTGAGGGTTTAGGCTCTCAAACTGAGGAAGCCCTACCGAAGGGTAATGGAAGACCATTCAAAATACATAAATGCTTCAGTCTGGTCTTTGGCTGGACTTTAACGACACAGCCCATAAACTTCACTTCAATAAAGTTTCTCGTGCCACTCCTTTCTCTCCCCCTGAGCACTGAAAACGTCTTATAAAAACATTTTATTGAGAATAACTTCTTGTCAGCCTCAGTTTTCCAAGACAAAGAATAATCAACCAAATCCTTATGGCAGAAAAATACCGTTTTAGAGAGCTTGAGTCACACTCTCTTTAAAAAACACAATTTGTCAATACTAGGAAATCATGTGCCAAAGAGTCAAATTCACAGATGAATACCGTAGCAGGTCTCCGGCCTGTTTTATGCACCATTGTAAAAATCTTAATTTTCTAACTTTGAGATTGGTGTATTTATTTATTGTATACTGCTGTTCCTCGGAGTGCTCTTTTTGTGAACAGCTCCATGTGACCCAGTTCTGTCATTCATAGTTTTGCTCAAGATTCACATGTGTTTCTTATCATAAAAACCCTTTTAATGCAATATTCCATCTTAAAGTACGCATTAAAGCAAGGTTCTGGCAAACGGGTGGATGCATGTCACTCATTTAAATATCGGTAAACCCGATTAACCTGATTACCACGATAAAATAATAAGGTCCAATGTTGGCAGGCCCTCACGTGTCTTTTAGTGAATCATTATGCTGTAAAAAAGGGAAAACCTCAGTGGTTACTTGGTCACCGGTCAGGCAACGGGTCTACTTTCTCACACTGTGTGCTGTTCAGAGCCTTACTAACACTGCGTAATCCTTTAGGTCGTGTCACTGATTAGATATAATACACAGATAACCTACTTTTATTCAAAGATATCAGTAATCTCTAATGGAACACACTTTTTAAACAAACCTTAAACATGGATACGGCCTTTAAACATAACATCGTTTACTCTAGCCATGAGACTGCATCCGTCTTGGAGCCGAATTCTCACAGCTTTCTGTACTCACAACACATGCGACAGGGAGAAAGCAGCCCTGCATATGCATTTCAGTCAAATTAGAAGCAACGGTGGAGAATAATAAGCCATGGCTGTCAAGACTGGGATTCAGAGAAGATTCTTGGCTGATGAGTCATTGCTCAAATTGCTTCTTCCCACAGCTGGAGGATCAGGCACACAGCTTGTTGTGAATAATGCTGTTTTAGAAATGCACTGTGAATTTGACCAATGCAGGGTTTTGGCAGCACATTTTACAGACTGGTTATTAGTAGCTCCACGTGGAGAACACTGATTGAACTTCAGGTTGACACATTTTGGTTAATTGCTAACATTTATTAATAATTCATTGGACTGTTCCAGAGTGAAATGTGATCATGCAGCCATCAGGAGTGTTTAGCATCCACAGATTTCCCAGCATTTAAAGAACAGGACAAGGAGAGCCATTTTAGGGAGCCGAAAGCAAAAAAATTCACCTTAAGTAACACTAAATGACTTCCAAACCATAAGACCCACACTTCGTACACAGAACTATAAATTTCCAGTGGGAAAAAAAAGCTAATGTGCCAAAAATTCAATTCCCTGACATATAACGCCGCAGAAGGTTGTTTTAAAGAATGATGAAGGGCCACTTCTGGTTGGTCTAGCTTATCAACAGGCAGCTCACAAGCTCCATGCTGTTAAGTAAATAATTGAGGCAACTCTGTTGATACTGTGGACTATTATTAAGAATTAAAGCCCACGCGATTTGTAAATTGCACTTCCTCAAATTTCAATCTAATAACAATGAATATTTCAGCCCACATTTGCAACTAAATCTGCTAAACAGGGTGTGGCCCTCGGGCCATTAGCATAACAATCACTTTACAGTTAGCAAGCAGGCTGAGCGTCTCCGCTGGCAAACACAGGACTGCAGTAGACAGTTGTGTGAATCCTATACCAGCAGATAATGCGCAGGCAATGGTGCAGATTCATTTTGGTAAAACATAAATACAAAAGTGTGTGTTTCATGGTACACCATTGATGAATTACAAACTCTCCATATGCTCTTTTTCCTCAAATGTGTGTCGTATGAAGGCACCACTGACTATTTTATCACCAATTCTTTTTTACTTTTATTTAAATTACTTTCGCATTTTTCTTACATTACAGTATATTTAAAAATACTATAATAAAGTGACCTGAAAACAAATATAAACAGTCCATATAAGCATAAGCATTAATTTAAGTTTTAGTGTTATCCTTCAAAGCTCCTGTGCATCCTTAAAATTAGTTTAACAAATAGGCTACCAATTTTGTGGGATTTTCCCAGATGGCTATTGCTTCAACATGTTGTAGGAACAAAGGTAAACACATTTAGCCATGTTATGCTAAGTACACACACTACTGTACTTCCCACTGCACGAAAGCTTTAAAGCAGATGTGTGAAAAACAGTTACGCTAGGGTTTCTGAAATTGCAATTCTGTGCAATGTATTTGGAAATTACGTTTCCAGACTTGAATTTCAAGAACTCCACAAATCTGAACACAGAATCCAGTTCACAGAGCCCAGTATTAACATCCAGGCATTCTAAACCAAATCCTCCTACGACTCATTCATGCACCCAAAACACAAAATCTCTGCACATTCTTGTCCAAAGATATCACACGTTTAGCAGAGACTCCTTTCACACATCATATTGCCAACTGAATCTTGAATGAAAACTCCAATTGTAAATGCATTCTCATTATGTGTCTGTTGTAGGAATTCCCTGGCTGTTCTCCAACAACCTCTCTCAATACGTGAATTGTTAGGGAGCAAAGAATCCAACAGGGAATTCCAAAGCATCTCCTCATGCCGATGTGTGGTAGAGGCCAATGGAAATGCTATTCATGCTTTGCACGATTCAGACGATCAGTCTGTGTGTGGGGTTGAGGGAGAACTCCTGTAATTAATGGACATGCAGGCTGGAATGACAAAGCCCTCATTGCTACACAAAGCATCCTCAGCATTCAAAGCTCTGGGTTAGAGGTCACCCCAGGCTTTGTGTGTGGCATCAATGGGTGCTGCAAAGACAATGAACCCTTTGATATAACCATAAATTCGACACAGTTGAGAGGGGAAATTTAAGCCTGGATTTGTTTAGCAAATGCGACACATAAAAAGAAGGAGCGATTTTGATTTGGAGACGCGTTCTGGCTTTTTCAATTATTCTTTTTTTGACACAGAGACTTGAGATAAATCCCATGCTCTACTGGCTTCAAAACGTATCAGTCTTGATAAAAATAGGCCTCTCAAATCTCTCAAAAAGTGACTGATCTGCTCATTGCAAAACTTAAAATTAATAAAGGTTTATGTAGATCAAATACAATTCTTTGCACATCAGCCCTGCCTGAGCAGAATGTTGTTCTCATCACAGTGAGGACAATGTTATCGGGACGTCCACTAAGTTCAACAGAACAGTAGCAAACGGACCAGTTTAACTGCTGACACCACACATCCCTGAAAGGGAAGCAAAGGACAGATTAAACACTGAGTGCACTGTGCACATACTTGCACCTGAAGGTGAGTAAGCCGTCACTGCACAGCACTTTTCTGACTCTCTTTTCTCCTTGCTCTTGCAGCTTATTTGGTCATCCTGCAATGCGACGGGCTGACTGAAACACAATAAATCTACCCTACCCAAGTGCTCAAGCTCAGCTTCTTCTGAAGCACTCCCACAGTACCAGAAATGCATCTTCTTCCCTCAACATCACTTACAGGAAACCATCAAACATACCGAGTTATGAGTCGAGTGCATCACTCAAGTGTAAGGCACACCAACAGCTCAGCAGAGAATGTCTACGGGCCAACATTCAATGCTGCTGTTTTTTTTGTTACCACTCTATACTATGATTAGGCCTACAACGTGTGAACGTCTGAATTCCCAACTTCCAGAAAAATGCAAAACACAAAAAAAATATATGCAAACAACAATATCAAATACAGGATTCCCTAAAACAAAGTGGCCATTTCAGCAATAAGGACGTATATGAACTAGGGATGTACAGGGGTTGGACAATGTAACTGAAACACCTGTCATTTTAGTGTGGGTGGTCTCATGGCTAAATTGGACCAGCCTGGTGGCCAATCTTCATTAATTGCACATTGCACCAGTAAGAGCAGAGTGTGAAGGTTCAGTTAGCAGGTAAGAGCACAGTTCTGCTCAAAATATTGCAATGCACACAACATTATGGGTGACATACCAGAGTTCAAAAGAGGACAAACTGTTAGTGCACGTCTTGCTGGCGCATCTGTGACCAAGACAGCAAGTCTTTGTGATGTATCAAGAGCCACGGTATCCAGGGTAATGTCAGCATACCACCAAGAAGGACGAACCTCCACCAGCATCACGTAGTGACCTGGCCACTATCCTGCAAGGAGAATGGCTTAACATCCCTCTGACCACTGTGCAGGACGCAGTATATGTCATTACCAAGACCAACTGACGCTGTATTGGCCGCAAAAGGAGGCCCTACACCGTACTAATAAATGATTGTGGTCTAAAACCAGGTGTTTCAGTTTCATTGTCCAACCCCTGTATATTATAACCGACCCAACAGTTCATCAACAAATAAACGATTACTTGATCAATGCTTTAGGTCGGGCTGGAGCCGTGTATTCGGATATTTGTTCGTAGGTTATTTATTAGGGTTTTTTTTTTGGGTTTCGGATTTTTGTTTTTTAGGGATCTGCAAAATACACAGTCAGCACATTCGCACTCACACACTGCTTTATGCTTTACTTAAGGTTGGTAACGTTTTTTTGTTTTAGCATGCTGCAGCTCTGTGTACCTTGTTGTTTCAATCGAGTACAGAAAGCTACTCTGCTCCTATCCCTTGTGATGGAAAAATACAAGAGGACATGGTGTGAGCAAAGGTTTGGTGAATAATGTTGAGTTATAAAACAGATGAAGTAACACAAAGCTTGGGTTTTAAAATTAGTTAGCAAATGTGTGTTAGCACCCAATGGCAAAAGCCAAACTCTTGCTATGAACCCGCATCTTCATGTTCCAAACTGAGTTTGCAGAGTCAACAAGCATGCTTTACCCTTTAGAGTTTCCACACTAGACTAGGCTGAACCCTCAGTGGCTACCCGGAAATACAGTTAAGGTTCTTGAGTGGCCTTCACAGTCCACAAACGTCAAAAATCATCAGACCTTTAGGGAGAAAGGCAAAGTGCAGTCCATGCAAGGTATGTACATTCAGTAATCATTACGGTTAATATAATTATCCGTATTATAATTGGTGTAGCTCAGCGGGTAACACCACTACTCAGGGTGCCACCTCTACATGTGGGAGACTGGGGTTTGAATCCCAGTCTGGGTGACTATGCTGAGCTACACCAATAAGAGTCCTTGGGCAAGACTCCTAACACTACACTGGCCTACCTGTACTACAGTTAACCTTGTACGTCACTCTGGATAAGAGTGTCAGCTAAATGCCATAAATGTAAATAATTAAAATTCCTGTGATGGACAGCTTCATCTGAGCACTAATCCTCAGCGACAGGACAACGTAAATAGATGATTATTACCAATACTAATAAGTAATTATGAAAACTTCTACTAAGAGAATAGCTTTGAAATTCACTTACAGTAAATACACATGATCTGCTAAGCACTACTGCTAAATACAAGAGACGTGTTTTGTATGGCAACTTTTTTCAGAAATGCAACTCTCTTACACGATTAGCCGGAGGCATGCAGGCATATAAGCAGAACTGCTAAGAGAACACCTGTCCGCAATGCCCTGATTGCATACAACCCAAAGATGTGAGTTTGTTTAAGGGTTGCATTGTCACGGTAAGCAATAAACTACAGACTTGCCACTAAAACGGGAGTTTGAGGGACCTGTGGCCACTTTCTGCATGCTATATCTTACTAGCTAATGGTTTTAAACCATCAAAACTGACACAGGCAACGCTGTTTGTTTAATCTGAAGCAACAGTCAGACTGTAGAAAAAGAGCGCTGGCTCAATTCATGTCTCCCCAAGGTAAATTTGCATAAGGCTCTCCTCTGGCCAGTATCTAAGGTCAGAAACGTGGTTTTTATCTCTGACGATGCGGATATCATGTACTGGTCTTGCAAATTCCACTGCGAGCAGCTTTACATACTCGTCATCATAAAAATAAAAAGTATGCATGCACTTCACACTTTATTACTAGGGCACATATTTGAGATTTTTGTTCATTTCACAGAGTCACGCAAAGACCTAGAGGCATTTACCATGTACACAAGAAAAAATGCAAATAAGCTAGATAGCCTACTGGACTACTTCTAAACAGAAGCAAAGCTGATATCCACAGCTGCACAAATGTTAGGCCACAGTTTGTAAACAGTCTTGTGACTTGTGCAACTTGTCCTTCCTTCTTTAAATGAACTACCATATACAGCAGCACTGGTAAAGTTTATCTGTGGAGAATTTGACTCTTTCTAAATCAGACTTTTGATCTACGCTTTACTTATACTTTATGTACTTCTGAGCAAAATCCTTGTTGGTGAGCGCCCTATCATGATCAATCATCAGTGGTCGACAAAAACAACTTAATTACAAGTTTAAAAAATAATTATTCCAACCACAAAGATACCATATGATATCTGCGACCTAGGAGCTGTAAAGATAATGAAATTTAATTTAAGTTCACCGTTATCATACGTTGTCATGGCAACTATCATTAAAATAAGACCAAAATATTCCTGAAAATTACTGTTCAGAAAAAAAAAAAACTTAATTTTGAAAATATATAAAAACAGCTGGTAAAGCAGCTTATTAAAACTCGGGTTACCCATGTAACCCACTTATCAGTCCTTAAGTATAAACGCAAAACAAGCATGTCATCAAGACAGGCATTACTGCAATAACAAGCATTTCACCCATATTCATTAAAACAGGGTGCTGACACGAATGTAAGGCAGAGCTTAATGTGCTATTCCACATAGAGTGCCCAAGCAAAGAACAGATGAGCTTAAGAAAAAAGGCTTTGATCTTTCTGCCTGTTGGGGAAAGAGGATCTAACTTCATTCTACGGAAAATGAATCTGGATAGGCAGCTATGGAGCATGTCGGATCGGCCGATTTAAACAAAACTAGTCCTTAAAATAACACAGTGATAAAAATCGTACCAATGATGCCAAGCAGTACAGCTCCTGAAACACGTCACCAGTTTTACTGTTATATCTACACCAGTTTTATCTACAAAACGCATGCCGAAATTCCAATATCCATTATATTGTGCATGAAACAATTAGTGTCTTTACATTAAACACTTTACACTGAAGGACCATAATGGGACAAGAAGTTAAAGGACGAGTGTCCTGCAGCACTCCCCCCCACCCATTACCTCCAACCATAATTCTGATTTACAGTGAGCAGGAAGACAAACTAACTAAAACACACAAAAGCTGTTTGTACAAGCATCAGGAACAATGGCCTCACTTTGCAACAGCTTAGAGAGAAAATTTAAAGTAATGTTTGATCAGGGCTTTTTATACATGCTTAGGGACCATCTTTGTTTGCTCTTGCACCAGTGGTTCTACTTTTCATTGGCAAGAACCTGATGATGCAACATGGATCGTAACACAGGGGCTACAGTTTCACAAGCTGTATTACAATACACTGCGATACTGTCAGCAAGCCAATAAACTGACTTAGGAAAACTGCCTTAGTATAAAAACTAGTAACTGTAAACTATAACTGACTAGTCATCCTCATGTGCTAATGCGAAAATTAGCAGTGTGTCTTCATGCCAAGTGTTTACGCTGTGTGTGGAAGAGTCTAATGGCTGAAAATGGATTACAGTACCACTATCTGGCAGTCGGGGATAACACTCTGTTCGTTCTCTATCCTTATTCCCCCTGGGATCTTTCTATGAAAGGTACTCTCCGTGTGAAATCCCTCAATCAATGATTCCGGGAACCAGGGTTTTGCAAGTAACCCTAACATTTTCCCCATGTCTATTAATATGATAGCATTAAGATTCTATGCGGGAAGAGAACAAACAAAGAGAAAGGAGACTTTTGACATTTAGGCTGACACAGTACTTGTTATTCTTCATAAAT
Organism: Prochilodus magdalenae; assembly: GCA_024036415.1. Taxonomy (NCBI): domain Eukaryota; kingdom Metazoa; phylum Chordata; class Actinopteri; order Characiformes; family Prochilodontidae; genus Prochilodus; species Prochilodus magdalenae. Next base: position 549,760 of record JAMWET010003335.1, on the reverse strand, counting down.
CTCTCAACTGTCACTTTACCACCACCTTAGGTGTGGCAATAAAGAAGGGGGTTACGGCGACAAAATGTATCTTTGAAGGGCAAGGCATCTTTCAAACAGAGTCAGGAGCTTTCTAAGGCAAGCATTTCAGCATTATTAATCTGCTGTTGACGTTGCATTGTGAGGAGGTATTTTAAAAGCTGATGGCAGAATAAATCATCTAAACAACAAGCAACAATTATAGACATGGTTCTGCCAATCCAGTTAAAGTGAATTGTTTACAGCATATCGTCGGAGTATAAGGTTTAGAGTATATCGTCACCGTCCAAAGAAAACAAGCATCTCCAAAATAACAACTTCACAGAGTTCAAAAACTATTTTGGAGCATTTATATTGGTCCATTTATTGTAAACCTTGCACACAATAAAAAGCTGAAATTGTTATAAATAAATACAAAATAAAAATGTAGATACTGGGCTTGTTTTTTTTGTTTTTTTTTTTGGACAGTGAAGATATACAAAAACAAAAGTTTCACTGTTTAAAGGTGAATTTCATACCAACACTTTTTGGTTGTCCAGGGAAAGACCATTTTCCCTTGGGACCATAAATATTTTGTCTTTGAAATATTGATGCGAGAGCACAAAGTGCTTCAACACACAGAGAGAGAAAGTAAAACCTGAGTAGTGGTTGGTGGGACTGCATGGCCTATACTGACCTCCCATTAAAACATGCTCATACATGTTTATTAGATAAGGAATAATTATGATTTTTTAAAAATGTATATTGGAAAATGATTAAACTTGCTTATATTCACGCATATCTACATCTATGGCATTTAGCTGACTCTCTTATCCAGAGCGACTTACAAGGTTAATCGTATTACAGGTAGGCCAATGCAGTGTTAGGAGTCTTGCCCAAGGACTCTTATTGGTGTAGCACAGCATAGTCACCCAGACCGGGAATCGAACCCCAGTCTCCCACATGGGACGGTAGCTTCCTGGTGAGTAGTGGTGTTATCCGTTGTGCCACACCAACCAGTGTGAGGTCAGAATCCGCCACTCAGTTAATCGATAGTCACTCACTTTTCTGAACATCTCAGTGCGTTCTGCTCTGTCGGGGTCACACATGAACTGCTTTGCTATATCCCACACTTCTCTCTTTTGAATTCTTGTTTTATTTTAGATCCACAAAAAGAGGAATATGCCAGCTGACATACATAGCCCCAATGAAGACCTCAGCCACTCAGTACCTGAGTAGTTTTTGACCATATACTCGACCCTACTCAACTGATTTAGTGGTTCGCTACTTCAATTTCTACCCGAGTCATCACACTCTACCCACATGGCACCACGTTCAGATTTCTGTCATAGCTTCAATAAACACATTCCTTATAGAAGAGGGTTCCCACTGTAAAACACAGACGCTCTATAGCAGGGGTGGCCTGCAGGCAGTGTGGCTTCTTATTTAGAGTATGTTTGTAGACCTGCAGCTTAATTTACTGAATGACAGCTATAAAGCACGAACATAGCATCGAGAACTGGCGAATTGGGCAAAAGGAAGCTTGAATAATTTTCTATCAAGATCCCCAGAAAATGAATGTGCCCCATACATCAAAACACTGCACTGAATTTAACAACAGACAATTTGAAAATTTGGCATGGGTATTATAATATATATCCTGGGGAGGACCTTGGCACAGAGAAGCACTCAGGTCTCAAAGGACCAGCTTGTTATCTGAAAAATTCAGTCAAGGTAAATATTTAACTAGGGATGCACCGAATGTTTGGGAACCAAAATTATCTGTCCAAATCACAAAACGATGACGTTCTGTAATGATGCAGTTAACTTTTTCTAGACATACACAGGGATACTTTGTGTGGACGGATGCCAAGTATCATTATTTGATTATATAAACCCCAAATATAAATTAAACTTTTGCTACTAGAGAAATACAACCATTTGCCTCGAGTACAGCTGAAAGGACTGCATTAGCCCGGGATGTGTGGCGGTCAATGCCGGTGGGACTCTATATAAAAAATAATAGCACGTTTTTCTTTGGGGACATAACCAGCAGATTAAAAAATTGAATAAAGCACAATATATTTCAACATGTCACTGAAATATTCAGCATATCACAACATAGCAAGAATATTGTGGCCTTCCTAATCCAATACTACTATACTAATCCAACTTGTATGAATGAGCATTCCAGCCGTAAAAAAACCCAAGTATCTTTTCAATTCTTATAGGAAAGGTAGCACACAGAAGGCTCAGATTACAACCCCCTGATGATTTGAAAACTTAATATTTAAAATTATTGGTGAACTTTTTCAGGCATTTATCGACATGGTACGGTCTCGTTTGGACACCCCTGCCTATGTATGGGTAGTCTGGATATTGGAGGTGTAATTTTACATATAGTTTTACAAGATAGTCCTTGATTCTACAAATCAAAGTGGTTATGCTACACAGATGGTTTGAATCAGATGAATACAAATGTCAATTTAAAATGAGACCTGCAGAGTATGGTGTCCTGTTTCTAACCTGTGATGTCAGTGCAAATGAGTAATGCTAAGCTTTTAACCCTGACGGTGGATTCCACGACAGACAGTCAATTAAAAAATAATCTGAAATCTGAGATTCAGTGTCCTGTCAGCTGTACAGTTTACAACTATGCTAACTATGTTTCCAGCCTTTCGACACTGCATGTACACTGGAAATCCTCATTGGTGAATCTGTTGCTCATAGACAGTAACGTTACTCCAGCAGTCACGGGAGATGTGTTAGATAGGTAGATGGGCAACCTGCCAACTTTTTTATTCAGGACCGAAACATACACGTTTACACTCACATGTTCAGGACAGACTGAGTCATCATCGTGATCCAGAGGCCAGCAGCAGCACCAGCAGAAGCTAGCTAGAGCCTGATCTCCCTATCTAGCCAGGCAAAATAACGATACACCAGCACGAGCGTATCTGGTGTATCAAGACGGTCTGGTTTAAATGGACACACAAGCACATATCAATGGAGTAAAGCCTTTCCCCAGAGAAAAGAGGCCGGTTAGCGTTAGTCACCGTTAAATAAGTCTCTCAAAGCTTGCTACTTACCCTCCCACTGATAGGACACCGGTATCTCGATGTGACTGTCGCCTAGCAGTGCTGCTCCGTCTGGTGCCGGTGGTCTTCCACAGACTCTGCACAAACCCAGCCGAGAAACCCGCTACACCACTGTCTCATAGTAATTCAAGATAACCCATAAAACCCTGCCGAGACCGGTTCCCACCGCCGAGGAATCACACGTAGAGTGGAAAAACGCGTCAGGAATAATATCCGAGGGGAGATATTCGTCCGTTTCGTGGCTAATCCTGAGCCGCTAGCGCAGACAGACTAGCTTTGTGGTTAGCTACCACCAGCCAGCTGTTTGTTACGCCTCCTGTGGTGTCTCCGCACGGATAGCTTTCAATTAACTTTCAAAATTCTCAAAAAAATCTCTCTGTGCCTTTCCGTTTCCTCACCGGCGTGTATTTTCCCCCGTATGTAAAAGCCGGTGGCTCACATACACATAAACAGAACCCGTTGTCAGGAGCACTCCGCGCGGAGCCACGCGCACCGCCACTCGCAGCGGAGACTTTCCCCCAACATTCGAAATCGTGAGCGCGCAGAGGTGCTCAGTGTGCGCGCCGCCGACGTGACGTGAACGCGCGGGGTGATTAGAATGGCGCAGATGTCCGTACAGTGGCCCTCATGGGGACGCGGTATTTTTAGCGCGCGGTGTAGCCCAAAGCCGAGGTAAAGTATTTCTAATCTGAACTCTATGCCTGGAATTATAGGACACTGTCATAACTAGGCTGGGTTAACCGCTATAGTCTATGGCTGCGTCAATAGTTCAGTGAGATAAAAAAAATAATAATAATAATTTAAAAAATATTTTAACACCATTTGTACAATTTACAGAGTAGTTATGATGGATATCTAAAGAAATACAACCATATGTAATAAAATGAATGTAAAACATCGATATATGAGCTAACATATCTCTAAACTGTGCAGGTCTATATAGGGGACGGGTTGAAGTAGTGGGTGTGGGAGAAGTGTATTTCCCTTATCTTGTTACTGTGTTATGATCAGAAGGCCACCTAGGCTAATGGTATGTTTTTAACTCTGCATTAGATCAGTACATCCGGGTATTTTGGCTTTTAACACGCACCAAACAATGGGGGATGCGTGGGGGGTTAAGGGAGACCCAAACAACACTCTCCATAGACTGTAATGTAAAACAGCAGTACAAAACAGAGCCAATAGAAAACCACCAGGGCGGATCCCACAAAGCATCATTGCTCAGCTAGCCAGAAGTCCAGATCATCCAATAGGAAAAGAGCTGGGGGACTTTCCTGTTGGACAGTCCTCATCTTTGAGCAAGAGCTGCTTTGTAGAATACCCATTCCAACTCCCTCGACTCGAAAAGATGAATGTGCTCCATCTTGAATCATGTCCCTTCAGGCTCCCAGCCTCATGCTTATGTAATAACTGCACTGAATTGCCAGATTGGTCCAACCCCAGACATCTATTTTTATCTAATTGAATAATTTCATATTATTAAGTAAAATATTTTACTTTTCAGTCCTGCTCTACAAATAGTACGCTAGCAAACATTTGCAATGTGCTCTGATGACTGACCTAGCTATGTTAGTTCGGTCATGGAGCCCCAACCAGCACATGGCAAAGGGAACAAGTTTGAGATCAGCCTTCAGTTGTCTTTGTGTTGCTGTTGATGTCTAAACCGACATAAGCTGGTGGTTGGTGTAGTGGATAACACCACTACCTGCCAAGTAGCCACCACTACACGTGGGAGACTGGGGTTTGATTCCTGGCCTGAGTGACTATGCTGTGCTACACCAATAAGAGTCCTTGGGCAAGACTCCTAACACTACACTGGCCTACCTGTAATACCATTAGCCTTGTAAGTCGCTCTGGATAAGAGCGTCAGCTAAATGCCGTAAATGTAAACACGGGGATAGGTCATACAACTGACCACAGTGAGTGACATGCCCACATAAGTAGCTCCAGGTCAAGTGTTTTTAAAAAATGTCTTCAGACTTCAGTCTAAGCTAATCATATGAGGAAAGTGAAGGACAGGATTTTGAAGACATAGGCTGTATTAAAAGTGGCATACTACTCGCATTCTTAATCCCGGATATCCCGATGCTGTTCTACTCCAGACCGATGTTCTAGTATACAGCTTTTGTTTTCTTTGTGGTGTACGGCATCCCATCATGCACTGCGGCCTTGTTAGCTCAGCCTTGAGTTCTTTTGAATCTGAGTCTAATTAAATAATGTATTACTACACACCAGTGAGGAGAGGGAGAGATGGAAGCTGAAAGCAGACTGACAGAGCTCGAAGGAGCAGATCTGATGAAGGTTGGTGATGAAGAGGAAAGCGAGGGAGAGCTGTTTAAGCCTTCAGTTTAATTTAATTGAACTTAACTGAGACAATATTTGCCACTATGGCCATGAAATTCTGTCACGTCACTCATTAAACATGGCTGCAGAGCACAAGCACACACTCTTTCTTAATCTGTGAATTTGAATGACATATGTAAGATCTTGCAGCTTAACTAGGAGAACGAAGTTAGCATTGCTTGACTTCAGTACCTTTGCTTGAGCTGGACCTGCTGCAAGTGCACAATAATATCTCTCTGCTTAACTACAAAGAGAGATCCACTCTGCACCAATTGGACCAAATATCTAGTTCTGGGTCAGCTGCCTCTCCAAAAGTTCATGCTGAATAGACATTTTGGAGACATCAAAAGAGTTCTAAGGGGGAACCATGCTAGGTCAGGGTTAGCGCCCTATCCATAACCCTCTCGTGATGCCCCTGGTAATTCATGATTTTGAAATTATGAATCAGATGTAACGATACAGGCACAGGCACCGTAGATGTGAAAGGTCAAATGAGCCTACTCTCAAGCTACTAGACCTGCAGCCAGTAGAACAGAATTGCATAATTTCGGGCCTTTGCCTTCTTAGAGAGTGAGGTGAAAGGTAAGCTTACTGAGAGAATCTTCGATGTGCAGTTTTACTGCTATATATTTGTATTTTTTACTCAGTTAAACATTTTTAGGGCTTTGTTTCCCAGACAGAAAAAAACTACCACCTGCAAATTTCCATTCATTTACGGCATTTAGCTGACGCTCTTATCCAGAGCGACTTACAAGGTTAATCATATTACAGGTGGGCCAGTGTAGTGTTAGGAGTCTTGCCCAAGGACTCTTATTGGTGTAGCACAGCACAGTCAACCAGACCAGGAATTAAACCCCAGTCTCCCACATGGAGACTATAGCTTCCTGAACCACGTTCACAGTGTGTTGTAGTCTTGGATATGGCTTATTAGAGGCTCATATTAGCTACAGTACTGCTGTTAAAAGTCAACACCTTGTGTAGTTAAGGTGGTAGTATCTTTAGCGTCCTGCAAATGCCGTTGCAAGAGGATGATTGGGCTATAAAGACCTGCGGGTTGTGTGACGGGATACATAGAGCTTTTCTAGTCTCATTCAGTGTATGCAAAATGGGTCTCAAAGCAGAAGTTAATGATTGGTAAAAGTGAGTGATCGCATTCAGTCGTTCCAAAGGCCATAGTGTGAGGGAAGTAGCTGAATCTGCAGGTGTATGGAAGCGTATGGTCATACGGGTCTACCAGCAGTGGCTAAAGTCCCAGTCTACAGGAAGTTCTCCTCAGAACTGTGTCAGTTAAGGCTTCCACCAAGTCTGGCCCAACTGAGCAATTCCTTGATGCATCAGTGGCTGAACAGTGATGTCGGCTAGTGAACGAACGAGCTTGTGTGAGCTGATGTATTTTTTATAAAGACTCACACACATATAAGCTTTTGTTTTGATTCTTTTATTATTTCAAAATACAAAACATTTCTGAAGCAGAGTAAATGTTACATGACACTAGAGCATCTGAGCATGTCAACTCAACGAGCTTTGGAGCATGTGAAATAAAGGTAAACTCAGCATTTCTGAAGTAATAGCTCTTTCCTCATCAGGGCTACAAGTTTCAAATGACATGCCACGGTATGGAATTATAAGTCAATATGACCGACCCCAGAGACATTCCCGCAATCTGAATCCCTCCAGGCTACTACTGCACTGACACAGCTGACCTAAAATACACAAGCTTTCATTCTTCACCTTTTTTGCCCTCACTTCACTTTTTACACTATCCGAAAGGAGATGGAGAAAGAATAGTTACAGAAGTGGCCTTTTGGCTTGACCTTAATCCACTGGCTGTGTCAGCCTGCACAAAACGAACAGATGGAAAAAACAGAAAACGTGCCGCAACAAAAGGCAAATCTTTTGCAGCTAGAAGCTCCACACCATTTGGTTTACAGTATATCAGCTTTTCTCTATTTAGATTGGAATGGGTGGTAATTAGCCTATGAATTATTACATATATGTTTAAAGATGTTTAAAAAGAAGTGAAAAATATGTTGTTACTTACTACTTATAATAAAGTTATTTTAACAATATAATATAATATAATATAATATAATATAATATAATATAATATAATATAATATAATATAATGCAATACAGAAATTTTATTATGTAAATCTAATAAACCACAATGAAGGAAAACCCTAAGCTGATGATATATAGGTATTTGTCCTATATGGTGGTCAACTATACACCATATATAATTTGAAATATATATTCATTAAAATATATCACTGCTGTTGGAAGACAAAACCCTTGTATCTCAGTTTTTGTCATTTTTTACTTATTTACAGAATTTAAACACGCCAGCTGGCAATTACAATGAGCTAAAATTTCAGCACCTATAGAAAAGCCCCAGAATTGCTTGAAGAAAACTGTAGCTCCATTCACTTCCATTCAGAAATATATATAAATAGTTTTTTTTCCTCTCCTGTATTTTGTATTATGGTTTTGTCTGACAGCAGTGATATACAGTTAGTTCAATTTGATGCCAATAACTTCCAAAAGCCCAAAAACAAGACTTGGCTGTTTGGTAGTCTTGGGGTATGCATAAGGGTCTATCTTTTTTCCTGACCTCTAGACAATAGATACTAGGAGATCTTGGCTAGGAACGTTTTAGGAGGAAATGGCTGGAGCTTACATCGCAAAAGTAAATACTACAGTAGCCAAAGAGTAAACACTCACGCAGGCAGGAAGAATGACTAAAGAAAAAAGGTAGGTAAAGCCCTAGAGAGCTGGTTTACAAGCCAATAAACATTTCAACAAAAACAAAAGCCATTCTTTCTCCCAGTCTCTTTTCTTTTTCTTAAATAATCTGCGATATAAATAAGATATATTCTTATCATCAAGCCTACGTAGAGTACATGTATGTTCTTTTTCTCACCAACAGGGTCTTGTTAGCTGCAGTTTGCAAATATAGTGTCCTGTTTCTTCCCCTCACAGCACATTTTTCTTAAACGTAACAGAACCGTTCTCTTTTAATAAACTCGGTTAGGTTTAGTCTTTAATCTGCAGATGTTCATATGATGCGTACTACTGGGATATTTGAGTGAGAGTGCTATAAGTGCGAGTGGGAACCAGAATCATCTCTTGTCTAGACCACAGAATGGATCAGAAATAGCACCAAGTCATAATGTGGTGGATGGTATGGCTGAGTAAATATGCACCACACTGATGTTTCTAGAAAAGGTTACTGTGAGTTACTACAAAAGCAGTTTGTAACATCTGCTGTATCGCTAATAACCACACGTTCGCTACCACTGCAGCAGGGAAGAAGAAAAAAAAAAAACATACTTCTGTTTTTTTTTCATAAACAAGACATCTAACTCGGAATACACTTTCTTCACTTTTATCTTAGTACAAAAGTAAGATTCCTCAATTTTCTTTTTAATATGTAGCTATAAATATCTGTCATTTATACATACAGTACACTGCCAAAATATCTCTACTTGTACAGTCTGCTTACTAGAAGAATACATATTACACATATCTTGCACTGTGCTGCTATACATATTGCATGTGCCCCACACCTCCCATCCACCGAACGCCATTGAAGTCAGTGAGATAAGACACAGTAATCCTGCGTCATTGACTCGAACGGCATTATAGGACAACAATGCATCGCTGCAATGTTTGTGATGAAGAAGAAAAAAAAACAACAACAACAACAGTTCTGCAGGTTTACAGACTGGTAAGTCATGTGACCTAACATTACAATGCAAAGAGTGGTACAGTTCACAGTTCAGAGTCTTAGACAAATGGGTACGGATGGCACAATAACTTTCTTAAGCTGCTTGGGCCCATTTAGAAAGTGTCACGAAACATAATTTGTTACAAGGCAGCGAGCCAAAACGGAAAAAGAACCTATGCATCAGTCTTAATAACTTCTCTGAATGAACTCAAAGTCAGCCATACGTTTTGTTGACACCATAGCGTGCCATTTGCAACCGCATGTACAAAGTCACGCTTCCAGACATCTGCATTTGTGCATCCTAATGGAGTTCTGAAGTGACTGATGTTGCCTGTCCTATAAACATAGCGTGCTAGCATCTCTCAAGGTGGCTTACCGCTAAAAGCACAGCAGAGTATGAAAGTGAAACTGATGAAACGCTACGCACTACTAGCAAACAACGTCTTTCCTCCCCAATAGTAGATAACGCCATCCACTTTGGTTAAGTTTCATCACTTTGTGGACTCTAGTTTGTGACATTATCATTCACATTGTAAATATCTCAAAGTGAGGGCCTGCTACATGTCTCACTATACAGACCATAAAATGACTCTTTTCTCACGCACCATCAATATCCACAGTGTGCAACAATATCTCATATACAAAATATATATATATATATATTGCAAGATTTGTACTCTTTATTTACACCTTCTGACAGAAGTTCTATTGTTTAGTGTTTGTGTGTGCATGTGAGTCCGCTGTACGCTGATGTCCTGATCGTTTCTGCGTATTTCCCGCGAGTGCCCTATTCGAACAGGTTGTCCTATACGCCCGATCCCCTACCCCACCCGCAACCCCCTTGTTTCCCAACATTGTGCTGATAGCGCGCCTCCCTCCCTCTCTCTATCCGAAAATGTATCAAAATGATGAGCAGCATGTTACTTCTTTGAATCCCTGATGCTCTGTAAGAGGTCAAACTTTTAAAGGAGTAGTTCAACTATACATGCTGATGTTGCCAACGACGAATGGAAGCTCGTCACCATTTAGCGTGAGGTTGTTTGTTCATGTGACTGCTCACCTCCATTCATCCTTAGCAGTACGAGCATTATTAGCAGATGTTTGACATTGACTTTTTCGTCATTTCAGTTCATTTTTTGATAAGATATACAGATAGATCGTAGTAGGGGAATTTATAGTCACTCTAATATGACAGTTAAGCCTAGCGATGCGAGAAACAAATGATGGCTAATGTCACATGGTGTCATAAGGCTGTCATGATAGAGTTTGCTCACAACACATGCCAATATGTAAAGCCTGCTGTCGCTATACAAAAAACAAACTTACATATCGTCGCTGTCCAATGAAAAACATGTATCTCCACTTTTGTCCATTTTTACTTTTATGCATCATTTGAATGCACCAGCTGCTGTTTACGTTGCGTGAGAATCTCATGATGAATGGACCAACAGAACTGCCCCAAAACTGTTTGGAAAGACGTCTGGTTCCATTGACTTCCATTAAAGGTTAATGAGGTTTTTGGCCTCTCCTGTAAAGTTGCCATTTTGGAGATACTTGTTTTTCTTTATACAGCGATGATATAATATACAAAAACGTATATATATTTTGCAACATTTGAGCTCCGTTTTCATTTACATGAATATCATACTTCACTATGACTGAACCAATGGAAAAGTTCCCAAACTGCCTTGAACAAAATCTCTGTACATGAGCTGACATTGAAAATAAAGGTACAATTTTAGATTTACTAGTTTTTCTTTAGACAGTGTTGTTATGCAACTTGATGTTATGTTGATTGCTGTACTCTTGTTATGACATCTCTTTAACGGTATGACATTTAACTTTAACGGTAACATGATCACAGATATGATCTATCATGACAGCATATGACATCCACGTGGTATGGTTAGGTCAATGTCATGTAGCAGGGTTCCAAAAAAAGTGCTACAGAGTATGAAACCCTTTTACTTAAACCCTTTAACGTTTAAACAACTAGCTGTCTTGACTTGTGTTTTAAAATGTCAAATTAAAAACAGGTACAACTTAAAGAACAGCACGACTGTATTTTACATTATGTCGAATGAGTTCGACCAAAATAGATCCAATTATGGATCAAAGTATCTAATGCTTTGAAGGAAAATACCATAAACTCTGCCCAGTAAGGTCTAGTCTACTTAGTAAGTTGTCTGCTGTTGAAAATATCAAATGTACAGTTTTGATAACTTTCTGTTTGTGTAATTTTGTGTTAAATTTGTGGTGGCAACGACTAACCATAGGCAATGTTGGCAGTTTTTCATATCTCACCATCTCTATCATCGCTATAGGTGATCTAATAAATAAAAAAAATTTAAAAAAGGGAAAAAAAACTAATCTTCTGCATTCAGGCAAACGGACAGCAGGCAGCTCTCATACTGGAATACAACTACTCTGGCCAATAACATTCAACAAAACTTCAAAATCATGCAAAACATCTACCTGCTACTCATTATGTACACGTCCATCTGTTATAAGAGTAACTGTTAAGCTTCTGTCCATAACAAAACGGTAATCACAGTAATATTAAAAATCGCTTTTAGACATTTCACTATGTTCTCCATGACGCTGAGGTACACTGAAGGTAATGTAATGCATCCGGTTTAAGCAGTCACGCTAGTTTGTATATCGTTTATGTATATATGTGTCCATATGGAAGGGTCTTCCTTTAGTGACTAGTGAAGATCTTCACTACATATAGCACAGATCCATAGAAATACACATGCAGTCAGTGACAGTACGGACCTGCTTATGAAATCCTCTGAGATTAAACAATCAAACTATAAGCAAAGAAGTGTGTTGGCTCTGAGCTACATTCTCACAAACATGGGATCTGAAAAAAATAAAATAAAACACATGAATTTGGGAAAAAATGCCCAAAACAAAGTAAAATATGAATCATGCTCAATCAAAACAAAGAGACGAGCTTTACTAAGATGGTTCTTTTATTCAAAATTATGCCAACTGAAATGATGGATTGGAATGGAAAATGTTTCTCTTGAAATAAACTGTCAAAAAAGTCGTATATCGTTTGTTCTTTGTATAGATATAAATGCCATATAAAACAAATACAATGCAATATAAACATGTTCAGCTAAACTAGGGTTTAGGATCACCAGCGTCGTTGCCTCTCTATGAGGGCTACAGTGCTACTGAATGACAATCAGTTGTGAGCTCACTTAATCATGCTCTTAAATTTTATTTTTATTGCCAGTTTTATTCTATACTGTTTATGAGCCAATATATTCAAAATTAAATAGGGCTCTCCCAACATTTCTTGTATGACTGTTGCCCTGCCACAGCCTAATTACACAAGACATGATGATGCTACCGAGAATAGTTTTCAATTTGTGATAGGGCAGTCGTCGTCATGTGTTCCGTAAAGCAAAATAATATTTTCTACTTTAATCTTTAAAATGTACTAAATGACTAACAAGAAAATATTCTATTTGAGTGACTTTTTTTTTTTTTCAAATGCAGGGGTCGGCTGAAAGGTTGAAAAAAGCAGTATGCAAACACACCATTACAAACTGAATGCCAAATATGGGAATATGTTTTATGAATATATTTAGTCGCGTGCATATATTGTCCAATTTATTCAAAATTACTAAAATTTTATCATACATTGTGCAATATATGCTATTATATACAGTCTTTTGACATAGTACAGTACATTCCTAGTATTTTGGATATTCTTCTTGATATTACTCTTTTGAAAAAGAAACAAACAAAAAAAAAAAAGAATATTTCGTTTCGGTAATTAAATAGTTCTATATCTTTTACAAAGCACCATAGTTGACAAAAAAATTGCCCAGGTAAATGTATTGTAAATACTTGATGAGCACATCTTCGAACTAAACTACATGACCTATTGTGAACATCTATCCAAACCTGTGTTGCCACTTGCCACGCAGTAGCATTGTGAGCAAGTCATCTAATTAGACAAGTTAATTGAATTAGAAATGGAACAGCAATTACATATCTTAAAAATCAGTTCTTTGCAAAGACTGAAAACCATTCACACAACATAAAAAGTGGCATGGCCTCAAAGGACAAGTGTTTAGCTCAGTACAGTATATCTAGCAGCTTCAGTTGCTGTATAACTAGTTGACAATCGATCCCCTGACCAAGGCAAAGTGAAATCTCCCGCAGGATTTTCCTTCATCATCGTTATCGTGCCTATACATGGACACTCAAATGCGCTGGTCTCAAATTAGCAGAGAATACATCAAAGGACTTCCAGTTTTTAACAAAGTGCAATCCCAACCAAATAAAACTGCACCCGCACACCTTCCTTCCCAGCAGGCTGTTTCCTCACTGAACTCAGCCTGAGGTACAATCCAGAATGTTCCCACTATAGCTAAAAACGTAAATGCAAGTTGGTGATCACATTCAGCACCCAGATGTAAGTCAAGTATGAATGAGGAAATCCTTAATGCTAAAAAAAAAAAAAAAAAAAAAAAAAGTAGAAGCATTTTGATGGACATTAAACAATGGCCCTCAAGATGCCCCAGCAGACATCGGAAGGTTGATCCATAATAGATGCTGGATGGTTGTCAAAATCCTAAAACATCAAATACTGTGGTGTTAAGGTGACAAGCAGCAGCCACGTCTGCTGGAAGATCAACTCAGTGAAATTAAGCAACATCAAGTGATTAGTAGTCTGAAGACTCCCCAAGTTTTAATAGCACCTGAAGTAGGCTGTTGAAAATGCCTGCATTGTATCTGATTGGCCATTGGGAGGGGCTTGATCATGAACCAACGCAATCGATTTGCAAAACGCAGGTTAATCTTCACCCTAGCTTAGAGTCGGAGATCCGTTACCATGGCCGAAGTAGCAGCAAACCATTCAGCCAAGCTATGCCCTCGTGAGCTGCCCTCGTTTGCAGGGCCCACGTCATTTGAAAATAAGCCCGCAGGTGTAGCACCGCCCCTGACCGCCACCATCCCCCCTTTCGTACACTGGCCACCAAAGTGAATGTACATGAGCCCAGATATGTCTGTCCTGACAGTGAGAATACATATTAACCGGTAGAAAAGAAGCACCCTTGGATGATAGATACACAATAAAAAACTTTGGCCACATGGGAAAGCCTAGTCATCTGACAGGCATATCCCCTAAGGTCTTTCCAGAGGAGACAGACTGGCGCTGGGGTGCTGCTTCTACTCGCAGCCAAGTTAAACCACGGAAACAAAAGGCTACAAAAATGGCCCACGAAGGCAGTTGGTTTACTTTGTAATAAACAAAAATGTAAATAAATAATGAATGCTATAAAATAATAAATATTGAACAATAATTTTATAATCATTTATGAGAATATTGAATTATTTCATTAATAAAATGAGAATAAAAAAATGGAGCCAAGCATTCAGGAGCCCTGTTAAGGCCTAAGTATGCCTGATTTGGAGAAAAGGGGAGCGTCTCATGTAGATGGAAAAAATACTACAGTATAATATGGCACAAAGTCCTATCCTCCTCACAGTACAGTACACTTAATAGTTTTATTGATTAAGGAAGCTGTAGTATTTTTGGCATTACTATAGTATGTTTTGAATAGGAGCTCACAAATTCAATAGAGGCAAAATGAGTATCAATTGAAAACGTTACTTCACAGTGATTACCGAGGTTTTGCTCCAATGCAAAATGTTAGTTGCTGGACGAAAAAAAAATAAAACCCAGAATAATGCACACACATGGCCATAGCAGCTTCTGGTCGTAGTGGAAATGAATCTGTGTGCATCTCTGGGCGAGCGCCGGTAGGATTAGCATTATTCGGATTATTATTTCGACACAGCAACACCACCCCTCTCTTCGGTTCAGCGAAAGAATAAGCACGAACCGTGTGCTTTCGAAAAAGTGAGGTCCTCCGCCGAGCTGGAAATACTGATCATTCCACGTTCCTGGAGGAGCAAATGAAGGATCCTATACTGTATGTGAATGTGAAGACTGACCCGCACCGCACACTCACAATGCTTATTATGTATGCTCAATACATAACACCATCATGGGCGTGGCAGTCACGAAGACCTTAACTGGCCTTCTTGTCTCAATGCAAATACTGAGCCTAACCAGGAGCGATTCTCAGAAATGCCAACCGTCAGAAATGTACACTCGGAATGAAATGTCTGGAAAGGTCTGGAGGTTTACTGAACATTTGTCTGTACAGCAGTGTTGAGCTGATGAGTCTCAGGCGACTCTGAGGTATATTTGGTCTACGTGTGAGAACCCTGTGTTCTACTGAGACAGAGCGAGACTACTGGCAGAATGGAACAGGTGCAGGAATGTGAGGAGTCGTGCAAGCTGTAAACTATCTGCATGAGCCTAAACGCTGACCAGAAAAATTCAACACTGAGGGACCGAAAAAAGAACTGCTTAAAAAAAGGACCAATTCTTTATTGGAGGTAACCTTGCACTGGAGCAAAACCTTGGAACACTTCCAACCAGCAACCATCTCGTGATAAAGGAAGTGGAAAAGAAAAGAGTGGAGGGGGAACGTGAGGTGCGGATACGGAGCGTGGCTGGCTGAGCCGAGGTGCCGGGATAACTCAGTGCAGGATCAGTGGGCTTTGGGAAGAGAGCGTGGCCTGGTCTGTGGGCCCTCACAGGAGAGTGGCGTGGTCCGGGTCCGCTGTGTCCATACTGGCCAAAATGGCCTTCTGGTCCTCTCGCGGCGGGCGGCGGTACAGCAGAGCAGAGAAGCGGGTGTACGGGTCCTGTCTGGTCAACTTCCTCTTCTTCTTGCGGAGGTAGAGAGCTTCTTCCGGCGGGAGGACCTGAGAGGTGTGGGGCTGCTGGGTCTGAGAGGGCGGCACACCTGCAGCCAACGAAGAGACACCAATTGCTGAGATCAAAGATGTGGACAATGAACATGGATTAAGGATATACAGCACACACGACATAACTCAGCAAGAGAAGAAGAAACCATGTACGAAGAGGGGATAAAACTGGGCGTTGTGCCAATTTTATAATTAACATCTTTTGCATGGTAACTGAAACTTAAATTTGCAGTTGTGCTACAAACGTGCTGGCAGGTCAAGCTGATGTTTCTGTCTATGCAAAAGCTTTTCATATATAGAGCATGAAAATTAAAGCATGGATGTCAAAGAAAATAAGTATTTAACCGCATTAAATTGACTGTCATTAATTTTGAGTGTGCGCTACTGCATGAGCAGCACTGTTCACCTACTTATATGGTTTCTCTTGTGTGTGTCTAGTGAATGAGGGGGATGATCAGGGATAAGGGATTTTTAAAATTATTTTATTAATTTTTATTATGTATTATTTTTATTATTCTTTAATTTAAAAGTAATAAAAATATTTAATAATAATAATAAAATATATTTTTAATTATTTTATTATTTTTATATTTATTTATAAATATATTTATATTTATTTATTTATTTATTTATTTGCTATTTCTTTCTTTTGATTTATGTTACTAATTATTGTAATTTATTTTGTTTGTGTACTGATTTATGTTTATAAGTCTGTTAGGTATTTGTTGTTTTAGTATCTGCATCTGTAAATATTTCTTATCCTTGAACTTGTGTTGTAACACATTTTTTAAAAAGCAATAAAGACAAAGAGGAAAGAAAAACAACTCTTGTCAGGGCTGGAGCAGCTTCTTAACTCCTTCTTCTGATACTGAGCAAGGACAAAAAATGCATGTGGCAAAAGCTGTTTTCAGAAGCGGTTTGTTTAGTCTGCTGCTAGTGCTGTTATTTTGGTGGAGCATCTAGTGCTTCTGAGAGAGGACCAGAACAGCCAATGCTTCCGACGTACACAGGATAGACCGAGTACACTGTCGCCTAGGGCTGAACGATTTCGTTGTTTATAGGTTTTAAATTGTCTCTGATCAACTTAAACTGTGATTGTTTTCTGGGAACCGAGGTGCAGGCCTGTTACTTGGACAGTAAGAAAAGAGCTGTGGTTGTGATGTCACAGCATATCGTTGTCAGGTTGTCTCTGATCTCTGGTCTAACTCGTTCACAGGCAGTTTGCCAGCTCTGATATTATGTTAATGTTGCCCATATAAGATATTTAAAAAATCTAAAAGATACAACTTTAATTACACATCCAATAATTGAAAGTGAAGCCCTTGGAATTTCAACATGGCACTCTTTTAAATTGTGATTTTAATATAAAATCAATGAATCTTTTAGCCCTGATAATTAACATATATTATTACCCGTCACTGACCCACTGGTTGATGACTGAGATGGTTTAGAACAGTGATCCCCAGATCCTTTTTCCCTCATACCTACCCGGGAGAAAACTCAAACACTGAAGCATACATACAGCTCTGGAAACCCACCTCACCTCAGAGACCACCTCAAAATGATCAGTTCCTCTAGTTGTACAGGTTCTGGGTTTGTGTTGGACCAGAACTCCTCAGTTCTGTTTTATTCTACACTACTGGAACCATGTCTCCCAAACTCCAGATCAGATATTGTATTAGATCTGTGTATTTAGAAAATCACTAATGACCTCCAGAAGCCTGTTTTTAGAACCATGCTCGCTGTGCATTTCACCCCAGCCACCGCTCGCCAGTCTCTCTGTAGGTCACTTGAGGTCATCTTACGGTGGGTAAGGGACATTGGAATGAGGTGGTGCTCATCACGGTCAGTAGAGAGGGGGTTTGGCCCTCTGCCAGTCTGTAGCTGTGTTGTCCTGTGTGTTTGCTGCTGGACCTTGTTCTTATGGACCAAACGTTCACTGTATCTGCCAGTAAAGCTAGAACCCAACCTTCGGTTCCTCACTAAGAACCTGCTGTACATGTGGAGATGCTGATTTAAGAAGAAACTGGTGTGGTCTCTTATTAATTTCCAGAGATGTATTTAAAGAATACTTAGTATACTTCCATGGACTTCCATGCTATTTTGTTAGTATGTTAAATATAATCATTAATGCTTAACTGTACTATTTTGAAACACCATTAAGATTCACTTTAATATACTGTAAATATACATACATATACAGTACAATACATATTAAAGTACATTTCTAATATATTAAAATTAATTTTCAAAAATTATGCTTATATTAAATATATATAGATTACATATCATATTAGTTATATTACATATCAGTATAGTCATATTGTATTTTGCACACAAAACAATATAGTGCTTGAAATATACTTGTTTATATTAAAGTACATTTCAAATACATTGAAATCTAGGTTATCTGGGTATGGGCAGTGAGTTGGCTTGGAGCTAACATGTGGACTGGTCCCATATTGAGTTTTAGAGAGTTAGGAAGTAGGAAGTAAGCAATGAAACTGTTCCCAAGAGGTGCTGCTGTTCCTGCCAAGAAAGAAGTTAAGTAACGCAGCACCACTAACTGCTCACACCTCAGTGCTGCCCTGTTGCTGTTTGGACACAGTCAGCTGATGTATATAGCCTATTAGACCGAGGCCTGCAAAACAGGATATGGTGATATATGGTGCCTCGTCATATATGGGGCACCATATAAATGCTCTGTATAGAGAGGGCCTCCCCGAGATCATAAGTACAGTCTATGATTAACAGCGACTCTGGTTTAATACTAATGCAACGCGACTCACCTATTTTCCTTCTGGTCTTAGAGTTGTTATTGTTGACGGCAACCTTCTTGGCTTTTTTGACTCGTTGGTATCTCAGTGCTTCTATCCTCTCAGACCCTGCAGGGCCACTCGGTGTACCTCGACGTTTTCTGCGCAGAGGACAAAAAGAGGCAGAGCTATCACACAGAGGAAGAGCTTTCCCGTGGCCCACTAATGATAAAACACTGGCCACTTATGGCTTGGCCCAGTCCTTCTCAAGTTACTGCTGTGAGTGCCAAGCTATAGGCGCACCAGATTACCTATTAACCAGTCCAAGACATCCACACTGTCTGAATCGGGCAGCTTGTTCAGCATGACAATTATGGAGCAAAAAGTGATTTGAGTGGAAAGAGAGGTATACGTATAAATAAATATAGATTTATAGCTTCAGATGTGTACAGCTGATTTCTTGGTTGATTTTGAGCTACAGTATGCGTCTCTCTGCATAGTCAGAACAATGAGGAGTGGATTAGTAAGTGAAATTTTGAAAACTGAGCTGAAATTACTGTGTATGAAACGATAATATATGGTAATGTATTGGAAAATATAGTGAAATATATTAAATAATACAATGTCATATATGGGAAACAAGTGCATATATTTTGCATATATTTATATAGTGATAAATATATTACAATATATTGTATAATACATAAGGAATTGCCGCTTTTCATATATTGTATGTATGGTAGTATAATATATATTTACTTATATACTGTAATATATTTCATTTTATATGTAATAGACATCATATGTATTTCTCCATATGTGTTTGCATATATGATAATATATATAGTTTTATATATGTGAGAATATTTTCATACATACATGTGGCAATATACAGTATGTATATATTCTCACATATATAAAACTATATATATTATGAAAAGCGGCAATTCCTTATGTATTATACAATATATTGTAATATATTTATCACTATATAAATATATGCAAAATATATGCACTTGTTTCCCATATATGACATTATATTATTTAATATATTGCACTATATTTTCCAATACATTGCCATATATTATCGTTTCATAAGGGTAACTGGGCGATATAGTAACTTTAAGTGGCATACCAACATAATAAATATCAAGTAAATAAATAGGAGGCCTAATAGTGACTAGTACAGCATCAATACTGTAGCATATGCATTTTCAAACATTTAGGTTGTATCCACAGTCTTCCCATCCAAATACATTATGGAGGCACTAAAGATGGCAGCCCACATACTCTGCCGCACACATACACACGCACACACGGCTCTGACGAGGCACGGTAAAACAAGGAGAAGAGCATTATAAGGGGGCCGTCCTTCTGCTGGGGCTGCCAAGAGAATTTGAAAGCCATTAGTAGAGGGGGGAAATCACAGCTGAGCGACAAAGCATCATCAAAAATGTGTTTATAGACATGAATACTGTCTACAATGGGCTTCACCATGCTGACAGGGGGAGAGATGGCGGGAGGGGAAAATGGCTACTTGGGAACAGTCACATAATGAAAAATAAAACAAAGCACTCGGACAACAAATGTAACAAGAATTTAATCAGATATTTGTCCCTTTTTCAACTGAAGAGCAATATTTAGCGATGGCATGCATGGAATTTTGCACATGGAACAGAACTTTAAAGGGGAATACTCTGAAAAGCACTTCACTGGGCAAAGGACATGAGTTAAAAGGGTTTGCTGTTTGGTGCCCAGAGCCAGTAGTATTTTCCCCGTTAGGTAAGTGCATTGCGGTATACTGTTTATCATGAGGGTGTTCTGCAGTCCAAGCATACTAGTGCAGGTTTGGTGTGTGCTTTCGGATTATGAACCATGTCTCAGTGAACATGCTAGAAAAGAGCAAGTATACTTTAGCTTTTCTTTGATCTGTTCATTGTCTAAAATGGTTCCTGAAAAAAAGCACTTACCCAAAATGAATTACAACACGCAACTCAGTCTCATGCTTGAAAAGTTAAAGGTAGAACAGCTCGCTTCCTACTTTGATGCTAAGCAATTCATTTACAGCCAGCGTACTGTCTAATCAACCATGCAACAAGGTTACAGGGAACATTCTCCATTGTAAATGTAGAGGCTCCACTCTCAAGGTGCTCCTTTTAAGACGTACAGTCACAAATATCAAAATTATTTTTTTCCTATCAATAAATAAAATAAATAAATAAATAAATAAACAGGAATCGCAATACCAAATGGCTTCCACGTCCTTTAATGGTACTTCACATTTAACATATAAATCGAATCAGCCTTTTAAGCATGAGGTTGTGTTGACCACATGATATTCGCAAGATTTCCTAATCAGGAATCGCTAGAAAATTCA
Organism: Prochilodus magdalenae; assembly: GCA_024036415.1. Lineage (NCBI taxonomy): Eukaryota > Metazoa > Chordata > Actinopteri > Characiformes > Prochilodontidae > Prochilodus > Prochilodus magdalenae. The sequence continues at coordinate 528,651 of JAMWET010003335.1, read as the reverse complement.
CATATGCATACCAAAACGAGAATGCATATAGGATTTCAAGACTGCAGAACTGAAATGCGTGGCTACCTATAAAATAATAAGAGTAAAAAAAAATAAATAAATAAAGATCCACAGACTCGTATTCCCCTTTAAAGAACAAGGTGAATAAAAGCCCCACCTGCTGCCCCCCCCCTTTCAGACATGGATCCAACCCTTACCTATTGCGGTGTAGAGGACCTGGTCACAACAACGCTGCCCAGATAGCTGAGATCAATCAAAAACAAAGCAGGTAAGACTCCAGGAGTCATCAAGAATGACCAACTGCCCCTAATTGAGATGATGACGACATTGCAACAGATGAGAGCGGACAGTCCCTGCAACACGATTCGCCCAACAAGCCTCCCCCTTCCAGTCAGAGCTGGGGTGACCTGGGTGATGGGGTGGGGTGGGAAAAGGGGAGGGGGGGTGTGGAAGAGGCAATCATGCGCTCAGATTATTAAGGAACAGGAGAGGAGCCCTGTGCCTGCTGTGCTGGACACGTCTAAATCAACCTTCATTTCATACATACTGTAAGTCATCCTAAAAAGCCTGGCGTTAGTCAAAACAGGGCTTCAGTCTGACTTCGTTTTGAATGATCAATTACACATGTGGGGTTCCTCCTGTTGGGTGAAAGGCAGGGTAAAGCATGACACAGGATGGAGAGGCTGGGGTCCAGTGGTGGTGTCCCTCTGATTCCAGGCTTTTAAGGGGCTTTGTTAATGCATTTTAAATGAACTTAAAATGGCACTTCTCCAGAGACTTAGCCCCAAAAGGTCTGTCACCATATCTGTGAAGCAAATAATCCACGCTGCCTCGGGCTGCTGAATATTGTTCCAGAACTGCAGCTCTGTGAACCTTTGAGTTTGGTCTAGGACAAGTGTCTTTAAGTGCTTCACAGACCTTATGAATGAAATTTGATGTTTGACATGAAAAGCAGCATTAGTGAAACTGAGAGCTACATTGCTGTAAAGCACAAATCATCTATGTAGAAAATGATTTTGAATGGTTTGGAAAATGTAAGGCATCTAGGGCAGTTTAGCAACGAGAACATGACTTTCAATGCAAACGTTTTCTTTAGCATACATTGCTGAATCTGCTGTAATTTCATAGGACAATTTATTTTATTATTTTTTCATTTTCATATATCAAATTTGGCATGTTTATATATGCTACTGCACAGAGGCCTCGATAGAGTCTTCTCTGGGCAAGTCTTATCTAAGAACTCAGATAGATACAGATGATACATTAGCCATGATTTGTTGCCTGTAAGTCCATTGCACCTACCCTGAAGCTGATAACTGGGGCGGAGAGGGTTCTGATGGAAGGATCTCCTCCTCAGTCCTCCTCTGGGTTGGCATCTGCCCAAAAAGGTTGCTGCTTTCCATGGGGGGTGATGGGGACTGGGACGGATAGCTTGTTGCTGAGGAGGCAAAGGCCATGTGGGAGCGGTAGCTAGGACTGGCCCTTCGGCTGCCCTGGCCTTGAGCAGGAGAGGAAGAGGGTGAGGACCTTCTAGAGAAGGCGACAGAAGAGGGGGGCTGCAGGGTGATCTCAGACATCTCAGGAGGGATAGGTGGCTGGACAATGCTAGGACGGGGCCTGGGACGCACTACGATCTCTGGTGAGCCCTCATGGGAGCTAATGGGGCTTTGAGTGAGAGGGGAGAGGCGGGAGGGCTGGAGAACCACCATGCTGGGTTCCATCCTACGGGGCTGTCTGGGGCTGAGTCTGGGAGTTAGCTCATACCAGCGTGTATCCAGGCTTCCGAAGGAGCTAGGGCCAACCATGTGAGACGCTGGGTCAGGGTAAGGCAATACCGGCACACCCATACCGTGGCTTGTGTGTCTTAGCTGCCCTAGACTCTGTGCCTCTTGCATAGGTAAACGCTTGGCTGGGAAGCCCTGAGGCTTGACTTTGCTGGGAGACTTGCCTGGCCGAGTTTTTGGGGCCTCCAGCTGCAGGATACCAGGGTAGGAGGGTAAGTGAATGGAAGCGGGTGGGAGAGCACTAGGAGGGAGAACAAGCGGAGGAGGAAGGGGAGGTTCCCGGTGAAACTGCAAAGGGTGGTGAGGTGGGAATATGAAGTGCGGACCCTCAAGCGTGGCAAAGGAGAAATCAGGCCGTTGCCAGATATCTGGGGAACGGGAGGAGGTATGTGTCAAAGGTAGGGCGCAGCCAGAGACTGCATAGTGTTGAATCTCTCCCTCACTGATCTCTTCCGGTATTGTGGGGTGACCAAAAGGCCCTTCGAGGTGGTAAGGGGGTGAGGACATGACCGAGCTAAGTGGGCTGGTGTCTGGCATGTAGAAAGGAGGTGGAGGCTCAGGTTCTCCAGGACTGCCCAAATAGCCGTAGAACTGGCCATGAGAAAAGGCTCGGAAATGAGGAGCACCACGAATTTGCCCTGTGGCCTGAAGCCGACTGCTCTCCATGATGGTCATACCTTCCATAGGCCTCTGGAAGCGGGGGCTATAGGCTGGTGGCTGCATGTAAGACTCCTGGCTGGAAGAGATGGGAGAGATCTGATGGGGTCTGAGAGTGGCCATCATAGGAGGCATGGGTCCTGGATCATCATTCTCTTCATCGGACTGTCGGAATTCGGGGTACAGATCCGACTCTTCCACGAAAGGGAAGCCCTCAATACGCCTGGGCTTCACAGGCGTCTCTATGTCAGTGGTATCTACGACAAAGCGCCCATCTGGGCCGCGGCTGATCAGCTCTATAGGTGTGGTAGCCTCGGCTTCATGCTTAGAGACGCTGTATTTCTTGCTAATTATTGCTCTTTTGGTCTTCTTGTATAAGGAAAGCTCTTTCTCCTTGGCAGGACTTTTCTTAGCACGCAAGCCATCGTCAGAGGACTCAGATGGTGGTCCCATTGAGCGGACACTCTCTGGACTCATCTTTCCTGAAGATGACCTGAGGAAGACAGGAAAACAGTTTGTAGCAGGAAAACAGAAAAAAATGATTCACATGGTGAACAAGTACAAGTGTTCCAGCATTGGGCATCGTTTGCATTTCTGGGATGAAGTGGAAGCCCAAATCCTTGAGAGAAAATAAAACACGGTTAGCTAGAGCCACCTGAGTGTCTAGGCAGCCTGTTTCTGGTGTATGAGCACCCAAGTGATATTTTACCCCCATATATATTACTATTGAACTCAGACTAACGGAAACAGAGAAGAACTTAATTCACTCAACCCGTCAGAGTCATTTTGCAGACTAGAAAGTTTGCTTTGAATGAGCAGGATGTGGAATCCTGAATCTGGCTAATGGCTAACTCTACTGTTATTCGATTTTTCTTTTTCTCCCGTTTCATCGCCAACTAACTCGTCCCGCAGCTTTCGAGATATCGACTCTGTTCCTACTCCAGATTGTCCGGTATGATACGCTGATGTGGGCTTGTATACAGCTTTTTGATCGGATGTTCGGATTCCAGGTAGGAAGGAATTTTTCCGGAATTTTTTCCCCATAGAGAATGAATAGGATCGAAAAACACGTGCCTATCTAACCGCTCGACCTAGAGACACCAAATCGGATACAATGGCTCGGGGTACAGCACGCATTCAGTGTTTGTTTGACCCGCACTCGTTCGCTTCTCCTTTTTTTCGCATCCCTCGTTCCTCCTACAGAGTCCCAGTCATTTTTGGACCCACCTAAAGCCGGCTGTTTCCTTCGCCCGAGAGCCACCAGACTTCACATGCTCACTAAGGGGAGGTCCCCAAGCACTAACCCACAGCCATACTGACCCGCACTCCTCTATCTGTCGTTTATTCATCCCTCGTTCCTCCCACTCATTTTCAACCCAAACCAAGCAGTAATGCTTTCATTTGCCTGAGAGCCATCAAACTTCACGTACTCACTAATGGCAGGCCCCCAGACACTGATCCACAGTCGTGTAAACCTACACTCGTTCCTCACTGAGGAAGCTGCGCAACCATCCCACGTTTTACCTTCAGAAACTTTTCTAGTTGTGTATTATGACCAGTCACACTTTAAATGAATGACTAGTGGACTACCATTACTACCTCAGCGTATCTCACATCTATCAGCTATTTTTGTGAATTTTGCCTTTAGGTCATAATACTTCCAGCTTTTGTTTTGTTACAGTCATAAAGATTGTACTTTGGTGACGGTTGGTTTTGTATTACTAGTTCATACAGGACTTGTCAGGTGAATCATCCATCATGCTATATGATTCCACCATAGTCCTGTAGTACCTTAACATTCTTTAGTACCCAGATAAGTCAAATTAACCTAAGTGAAGGTCATGTAATCTTTCATGAAATCTCTTTTTTCTGGATATGCCTTGTTATACCTCTCCATTGTGACCAAAGGTCTATGCATTTAACTGTAAAGGTATGTTGTGCTTCTTTCTTTATTAGTCCAGAATGTAAGAATATAGGTTGAGTGGAGTTGAGGTGTGCTGTGTATTATTTATTCTATGTGTGAAAGCTCTGTATGCCATTGAAACATCTACATGAGGTAATGATCACTTGTAGTGAGCATTTTTAGGAAGAACGAAATCAGATTCTGGGCTAAGAGAGTATTTATTTGACCAAGTAAGACATAACAAGCATAAGGCAGAAAACAAGAGATTTCAGTTTTTTGTTATTTTCTGGTAGTAGCATAACACACACTGTCGCTGAAGCTGCAGTTCCTGCTGAATCACTATCAGCTTGTACATGTGCTTATAATGGCTGCGGTGACGGAGCTGGGTTTCCATGGCAACTGCCTACTGATGACCAACTCTGGGGGCAGTGACGTCATTCCTGCTTCCAGAGACAATGTATTGCACCAAAGCGGAGGTTTCCTACTCGACGACAGACTGAGATTCTGGGTTTCCATTATACAGAAAATGGAAACATAGCAAATGTGCCATGGATGATAACAAAGCAATACCGTGAAACAGATTCACTGATCAATAGGCTTGTGCCTACATGTGGCTTAAATACTGTATGTGCCAAAAATCAACAATACAACGTTGCACACCTAACTACTTAGTCTTGAAGACTGAAGCAGCTGATTTGATGATTGGCATAAGCTTGTGGCCTCTGAGCATATATAGTCATTTCCATACATAAGACAATGCAGGCCTAGCACTGTGTACAATTACAGGATATCTGAATGATGTTCCTCTTCAGATGCTCTTGCTTGCCTCTTAGCTCTAAAGATTAACTGTTGAACAAGCTCACATCTACTAGCAGTTTACTTCACCAGAGACAGATAACAATGTACAGACAAGCACACGTTCCATTATCATATGCTCGGAACGACGAGCAAAACTTCCGTATATCACCAGTAATGGAAAACGACAGAAAAGTAACAGTAAAGGATTTGGCTCAGGAATGGATGCTGCTTTGTGGTCACGCTCGTGTATGCAGGGGTGTGCTGGTCACAAAGAGACGGCTCTGAGGGCGCTTAGCAGCGAAATCTGAAAATCTGAAATGAAGACCGCGAGGTGATCAAAACACTGCACATATCGTTTCAAGGTATCCACATACAGCACTGTGTGAAAATCAGAGAGCACCTTTCATTTATTTCATTTATACTCCAAACGGACGTTTCATTTCATTATTTCATATTTCTGAGGGGCTTACATATAATATAACTCACTTGCATAAAGAAGGGGACAGGTAAAAGAAAACTGGAGTTCCAGAAACACAGAAATCGGGACTCCTAATAACCATACAATACCCGAAGGACCACCAAAACTGTCACCTTCAGATTAACAGTATGTAAACCCTTCATCTTTGAGAGGCAGGAGCAAATCCAGCTTCTCTCTTGCTTTACATCTGAACAAATCCAGAGCTGTTTTTGTCCACTGCGCTAATGCTAAGGGTTTTAAAGGATGCATAGCTGTCAATAAAAGCCAAACAAACAATATGTTGGTGTTCTTGGAACAATGAACTGGTCAACGCATAGCCCAGACCTCAACACCACTAAATGTGTTTGGGATTACTTTGGGATCATAAGAAGCAGAAAATGTCTAACACTGAAGGTGTGGAAAAAGTTAGGTTAGGTCCAGTTAGGTTAGGTCCAGTTTGTAACTGAGGCTTCTGAGCAATGTCCTGTTAAATATATCAAGTCTGCTTTCCTACTCAGTGGCTATTTCAACAGGAATGTAAATAAATGAAAGGTGGTCTTTGACCTCAACACAGTATCGTATATTACTAATGAAATGCCTATGTTACAGTATTCAGGATTTGGCTGCAGACACAGGTGGGTAGAGTAGCATAACCCCATACTTAAGCATGGTGTTGCTACGAGCTGGATATTATTAGAACTTTTTTTCCCCACATAAAGTTGAGAAAATGGTCTTTATGGTTAATTAGCTTGATCTCACACGGGAAAAAGGAGAAAAGAAGAAAAAGCTGTCACAGTGATTGGAACTCCTAGAAATTCTTATGAGCAGAATAATAATCCTTCGCCTCCAGGAACTCTTGAATGTTATCCAAACTTGACGGGTTTAAGTTAGGCGTGTGCTGATACAGTGTCAGTATCGGTCTGATACGGGCCAAATCCAGTGGAAAAACCCAACATATATATCCTTAACCTCCTGAGACCCAGCGTCCTCATATGAGGACATTCCATTTCTGCTTCTCTGCAACATGATACTTAATTTTTTAAATTGTTGACCCTTTGACCTCATATGAGGACACTGTTTTTTGCAGAAACAACTTCCTGTACAAAGACAAAGTTTAGTTTTTATACTTGTCAGGTCCTACCTAGAAATTAAAAATGCACACCAAGCACTAAGCTAAAGTCTGGGTCTCAGGAGGACAAGCCTATGATCCATTAGCATATAGATTCCATGTGTGTTATTTTTTCTTTCCTTTAGTATAGCAGAATATTTGATTTACATATCTGAGCGTGATGTAATTTAGCAAAGTGCAGCCAGCCAGATGTTCTCAAGGCTGTGGGATCAATATATGATATGTAAAGATGGTATCAAGCCACCCCTACGTTAAATAGGAGTTAAATAGGACGTAATGGCAACTTCCCTTAGCCATTCTTCAACACATGGAAGGTTGGAGAACACACAAATAAAACAGGGAAAGTGTTTATGGAGTGTGTGACTTTCAGAATGGCTATTAGAAATAGCTACAGACTCTAAAATGTCCTTATGCAATGTCAGGGTAATTAGTAGGAAATTTAAAACAACCAGAGCTGTAGTGTATCTGCCTGGAATAATATATACATCTACTTTGTCCACACAACCATTTTCTACTCAGTGGCTATTTTTACAGGGATGTAAATAAATGAAAGGTGGTCTTTGACCTTGACACAGTATTGTATATTACAGGAGGAAAATAGTATATGTAGTATATCGTCGCTGTCCAAAGAAAAACATGTATCTCCATTTTTGGTGATTTTAACTTTTATGTCTTATTTGGTCACATGAGCTTCTCTTTACACTGTGTGGAAATTTAATAAAGAATGGACCAACAGAAATGGCCCAAAGCTGCTTGGAAAAACGTCTGGTTCCATTGACTTCCATTCAAATTAAATTAGGTTTTTGGCATCTCCTGTAAAGTTGCAATTTTGGAGATACCTGTTTTTCTTTGGACAGCGACGATATGTAGTATATCTGCCTGGAAGATGATATACGTCTGCTTTGTCCACACAACCCTTGAGAAGGATGGTGAATCATCAAGCATCGGGACAGAAGACCCAGAGTTATTTATCCCGAAAGGAGGCTGCACTAAGTAGTAAATATGGGCAAATATAGAACCTGTTCTCTACATCATAACCAAGGGTGCCAGTTATAACCGAGGAGGCTATACATTCATAACATAATGAGATTAATAATTAGATTCAGTAGATCAAAGGATTCATGTAGATTAAAGCATTCCATCCAAATCGAGGAAGAACTTCTACCTATCAGGACACAAATGGAAGTTCTACATTTTGCTAGTTTTCTCATTTGGGTTTACTTTCTGGTATAAAATGAAATCCTCAAGCTCAGACATGAGGTGTGAGATAGAGTAGAACAGTTGAGCTGAACCAACACGGAACGAAATCAGACAAAATAACAGAATTAGTAAATACATGGGAACGACTAAAGAGCAAGTGAGTAAAATATAAATGACTACAAGTAGCTGAAGAGGAAGAAGTGAAACCCAGAGTACAAGTTCATCAACATTTTTCTGAAGAACAGAGAGCGAGAGAGTGAATTATCTGGTTATTGCCCTACATAGCTAGGTGATACCCACCTCTGTCTGCAGGCTATACAATAGGTTGTGCAAACCAGTGATATAAATGATTACACAGTGATACATTTTTCAGAACATCACATCCATTTTTAAAACTATCAGTCAGTGTAAATCATATAAGAAGACACTGCCGTGGATAGAACTGCCCTGCAGCATTTCCACACATGCAGAAGCACACATTATTAGTGTAGCACAATAAAACACACATTAAATGTAAGGTCCTAAACACAGTTCGCTTTGTCACCTGAAATCTGATGACCAAACTGTCATATGCTTTCTCATTTCTACCCAGGTCTACTCTGTAGTGATAACGTTACTAAGAAATAGGTGGATGCGGAGAAGCAGCAGGCCAGCCAGTGAGTCAAGGCCAAAGATCAGCAGGGCACGTGGTGAACGTGCCCAAGGGATGCTCAGCCAGGCACAGCAGGAAAGGCCTCCAACCCTTCGGTCTCACTTCCTAACTCATTATAACACAGTGCTGCTGTCGGAACAACCTCTCCTTTTATCAGTTTTTCACCTAATCTGAAAATGCATGTTGCTTTTTCACATTGTGTGCAAATTTGATGATGAATTGACCCAAAATGATTTGACCCGGATGTCTTTTAACATTAAAGGGAAAGTATGTTTTTCTTCCTTGTCCTGTAAAGCTGAATTTTGGAGATAGGAGGTTTTGTACCGACAGCACTGATGGATCAGTCGAAATCTCCCTGAATTAAAATAGCAGGTGGATGATGTATATACACTACAAAGTTGCTGCATATGCATTTATTTCCTGTCATCTATCATCAGTGGTTGGTGTGCCTCAGCGGTTAACACCTCTACCCACCAGGGAGCTACCACCCCATGTAGGAGACGGGGGTTCAAATCCCAGTGTAGGTAGCAAATGCTGAGCTACACCAATAAGAGTCCTTAGGCAAGACTCCTAACACTGCACTGGCCTACTTGTATTACGAATAACCTTGTAAGTCACTCTGGATAAGAGCATCAGCTAAATCTAATTTTGTGCCCACACAAATTGGCCATTGTATCAGATGCACTGTAGGTTTACAATAACTGTCTGTTGATACACAGTGTACCAGCTGCCCTTTATCCTACTCATGAAATAGGCCAAGGGATATCATTTGGGTGGTGGACCATGCTTGGCACAGCAGTGATACTGACATGGTAGTGGTATGTTAGTGTGGGTTACATTGGTACAAGTGGATCAGGCACAACACTGTGGGATTAAATGTTGATCTAATTGTTGGTACACCTTGTTCAGCTTTTCCCATTCCAGACCCTTGAGGTCTATTCAGTTGAGTTCCTCTACACCGTTGGTTGGTGTTTAGTTAGCTAGCCAGTAAGTGTACACTATCTCACTCATGTCAGGTTCACTGCTGTGCTCAGGAAGATCCACTACCTATTCCTACAGTATCTGGTTAGTGGTGGTCTCATGGCAGCCAAAGGTCCATTCCACGGCACCATCTCAATTGTGCAGGTACTGGTGGGCTATGGATTATAAACCTACTAAGCCCACCTTCCTGATGAAATGGCCAATGAGTGCGAAGTCAGTGTACATAATAAACTGTCGACTTGTCACATGTATGATAAATAGTGATTCCATGTTTCCTCTGTTCCCTGTTTTCATTGCAGGAGGAAGAAGGACCTGCCAAAGCCTTTCCCTGTAAATAAATCATCACGTCAAGCTGTGCATGGGGATCCCATGACCAATAAACAAACCTAAGCTGCGCTGCCCTCTGCTGGACACATAAGACTCAACAGCTGTAGCAGTGGAGGTCAGCAGGCGGCTTAAAGCTAGGTGTGCGTGCACAGATGAGACAGACGGGGTGGACAGAGGCCAGAGTCTCCTGTGAGCGCAGCAGGGGGCGAGAGGGGGAGGGGGTCCACGGCCCACTACAACAACCGTGCCCAGCAGCGCACATGCACAGCAAGTTCCCCACTGTTGAATTAACGCGTGCAGTGTTCGTTTGCATCTGGTTGCAAACTTAAATATAAAGGTGCCACAAAGGCTTCTTTAATGGGAGTGACATAGACTATAGCAGCGAATGGATTTTTGTAAGACGTGAATTTAAAGAACCATGTTTTAGGAATTGCTCGTCATGTACGTCTACGATGATCTATACCGTTAAAGCTCTGAAGCTGGAACCATTTGGGGACCTTTATTTTTAAGAATATGGACTGTATAAGGAATAAACACTATACATGTTAACTCAACGCTGGGGATTTCGCTGTGTCGGAGCATGCGGCCAAGACAGCTCACACTGCTGCATGAGGTGCAGGCACTCACTGAGGACTTGAAGGTGGGGGCCTGTAGCTGCTCCCATCCGTCCCCTCCCAGAAGGGCTCTATACCAGGCAAGGGGGTTAGAGGAGTCCTGCGGTGGAAAACATAACAGAAAAAGGAGGAAAAGGAAGGAGCAGGGGAGGATGAGTGCCATCAGTGAGCGTCATCCATAAAATCAACAGAGCAGGAGATGAAGAGTGAACATGAAAGAGGGAAAGTAAAAAAAAAAGAAAGAAAAGGAGCTAAAAGACATGTCTGAGGGCACTTTGGGTAATTCTGCATTAATTCATTTATGACACGAATGGACTGGGATGATCTGCGTGCCGGTTAGACTGAGCTGGGAGCTACTTTTGGTGTCTACAGCGGCTGGCTTTGGAGAGTACATGATCTGACAGGCCATGACAGACACTGTCCGACGACATGTGGAGCAAAGAAACCGCGTGGAAACGGGGAAGGACTTTCGAGCGCAGCGAAATGGAGGGCACTGTAGAACAGTGTGCGTGTGGAGAACAAAGACTGTGGAAGGAGGTGAATCTTCTAAAAGGAGAACATTCTAGAACCGTGTCAAAGGGGGCAAACAGTGTGTGGAAGCAGGGGAACACTCAATGATGGTGTAAATAGGGCCGGATATTCTAAAGCTGTGTAACTGGAGGAGATTCTAACGGTGGGAGAACATTCTAGCTTGTCATTTTACAGTGTTGTGAATAGGGCAGAACGTTCTAAAGCAGTATGAGTTAGGGAGAACCTTCTACAGGAGCGTTCTACCTTCTAATTCATCTGCTAATGAGACTGAAGATTCTGTAACAGTGTGAAATGGGGAGAACATTCTGTGTGGATGGAGAATGTTCACGAATAGTTGAGTGGGAGAGTGTTCTAGAGCAACATCAATGCAGGGACACCTTTCTAGAAGACTATGAATAAGGGAACATACTAAAACAAATGGAGAAGGACATTATAGAACCGTGTGGAAAAGGCAGAACATTCTGTAACACTGTGAAATGGGGAGAACATTCCAGAACAGTGTAAATGGAAAACACGATAGAGTGGTGTAAACAGACAAGAGCATTCTACATCAGTGTTAAATGGGAAGAATATTCTGGGGGGCGGGTTCTAGAGCAATGTGAATGTGGGGAAACGTTCAAAAATAGCGTGAATGGGAACCAACATTCTGAAACTGCACACATGGGGAGAATGTTCTAGAACAATGTGACTGTGGGAGAACATTCTAGAACTGTATAATGGGGAGGGTGTTCAAGAGCAATGTGAATGTGGCAGAACATTCAAAAATAGTGTGAATGAGAACCAACATTCTGAAACCACACAAATGGGGAGAACATTCTAGAACAATGTGAATGTGGGAGAACATTCTAGAACTGTATGATGGGGAGGGTGTTCAAGAGCAATGTGAATGTGGCAGAACATTCAAAAATAGTGTGAATGAGAACCAACATTCTGAAACCACACAAATGGGGAGAACATTCTAGAGCAATGTGAATGTGGGGAAACGTTCAAAAATAGTGTAAATGGGAACGAACATTCTGAAACTGCACAAATGGGGAGAACATTCTAGAACAACGTGAATGTAGAAGAACATTCTAGAACTGTATGATGGGGAGAACATTCTAGAACTGTATGATGGGGAGGGCGTTCTAGAGCAATGTGAATGTGAGGAAATGTTCAAAAATAGTGTGAATGAGAACCAACATTCTGAAACCACACTAATGGGGAGAACATTCTAGAACAATGTGAATGTAACTGTATGATGGGGAGGGTGTTCAAGAGCAACGTGAATGTGGGAGAACATTCTAGAACTGTATGATGGGGAGGGCGTTCTAGAGCAATGTGTATGTGGGAAAACAGTCCAAAATAGTGTAAATGGAAAACCGCACAAATGGGGAGAACGTTCTAGAATAGTGGGAGAACATTCTAGAACTGTATGATGGGGAGGGCATTCTAGAGCAATGTGGGAGAACATTCAAAAATAGTGTGAATGGGTAGGAACAGTCTAGAACACTGTGAATGGAGGAGAGTTTTATGGATTCTCCAACAAACACACACAGGTCTGGGTTTGATGGAGAACACTATGTGAGCATCAGAGAACGCTTTGGGCTCCAGGGCTAACCTTTTCACCTGACGGATGAGTGAACACGCCGTTTGAACCTGTAGACAGCTAAAACCCCTCTGAAGCATTAGTCTAGGTTACAGAGGCATGTACTTTCTGAGAGCAGCTGGGCAGCTTCTGAGGGCTGAGTTATTAGTCGTGACACTGTGGATGTTTTAGGAACTGTGTTACAACATCCGAAATCTACAATTCAACTCCACCAGGCAGGGCATCTCCTGTTCGGTGACTAGCACCCCGTTTCGTCACCATTTTCAGGGAACATTGAGGTAATTCTAAGGAGTCTATGGTTTATTAGGATAAAGAAGGATTAGGGAAGATTATCAATCTACTTCAAGGGCAAGGAAAGCAAAGATCAATCCACTTAGCACCAAGACGCACTGCTACATAGTATGTGATTATTCATGGGTGAGACAGAGAGGGCAGGGAATGTTTCAGGAGAGAACGGTTCTATGCACCTATGCACTAAGCACTTTCCTTCTTCTTATTCTTATTATTCTACTGTTATGCAATAGTAACAACAGTGCAGCGGTACGCACAATACAGGCATAGTGAAGACACAAGCAGATTTTATCCAAAATCAGTGGCAGGCATTTTCACTAGAGGAAGAAAAAAAAAAAAGGTTAGAAAAGAAAGATGAGTAAAATCTGAACGCTGCCACTGTGACCAGAGAGAGAGAGAGAGAGAGAGAGAGTGCAGGATTATCAGTTACATCCTTTACTTCAGGAACAACTGTTATTAAACCACTGAGGAAAAAACGTTACCGTCTAAAACATAACCATTGATGTGACTTAAGCTTGTATTTGACCAATTCACTGTATACTGCTCCATTCTGGTGTTCAGCCATTCCTTTTGGCGGTGTTCAAAAACACAGTGCAGAAGATTCGGTGCACACAAACAGTCCCACAATGCACCACAATAAGTGCTGTACAACCGATGTATCCTCGCAGGCAGTGGACACCCATAATAGATTGTGTTCACATGCAACTTCTCTGGGTATAGGATTACGGATCCCAGCTACGATGCCAGTGTGTCCACAGGCCTCTTTTCAGACCTGGTACAAACAAAGCTCTTCTCACGTATGCAGTCAGACTCAGCCATGAGTGTTTAAGCACCGGAATCTGCCGGTGCACAGTAATAAGGTGGTACCGGGTGTCTGAAATTGTGTACTACTATCATAAATTCCGTTCCCTATATTAGTGTTGTAAATACTGAGTCAGATTTTTCAGTGTAGGCTTTTTAGTGATTAAGGGACCATTTTGGACACGGCATTGGTCATGTGTTGGTCTTGGTGATGTAGTAGAAGCCATGAGAGCATTCAGATGACCTCAAGCCAAAATGAAAACTGTGACCATCTGATGCTTACTCACGTCCTACAGCAGTGTGGCAGTAGTTTCTAGAGCTAGACCTTCAGCTGTATAGACAAAGGAAAACCTCTTACGATGACAAATCTTGAAGATTGAAAGCATTAAATGTTGGTTAGCCGGATGAATGCAGAATGAAGACAGATTAGCTTCCACTAAGAAGCCAAATATCTTCGGGATGGAAATGTATTTTTTCTTCGCCGTTCTGTTCCATAACCTAAAATTAGCTTGGTTGCATTTGTTAGCCTATAGATCAGTGGCTGGGAAGTCCGGATTGGTTGACACCACAGGGATTCCCAGTGTCTGTATGATGTAAAGGAATCTTACATGTTGGGTAGTATACTGAGAGAACACAGATGAACAAAAAACACAATGATGTTATATCATACAGTCATATAACCAACCAGGTTTAGGAAGAAGATGATATATATATATATATATATATATATTCTTATATATATATATTGTGTACATACTACATATTACTGTACATCATGGTAACATAATGTAACATACTGCTTTAGGCCAGAACCTGTAAGAGGCAGGGTCAACAATGAAAGCAACGTGAAGACAATCTGCAAAACTGAAGCAAAGCAGTGTGTGCATACTTACTATGATAACATTACAACAAAACATTATTTAACAAAACTGTAACAGCTTTTATACACTCGTCATCAAAAGAATAGCTGCACCCAGAAGGAGGTGTGGGATGGCAGTGGTGTTGGGAAGGAAGATAGAGGTTACCAGGATCAATAACTGATGATCAATTTAGACTGATATGATCAATATTTATTGAGCTACACATACAGAAGTCTGTCTCTCAGTATTTTAGCTGCCATGTTGGCTAACCCAACACGCCAGACGTCTCGGTATGGAGCTGTAGAGGTTCCTAATGGTGTCCTGTGATAATCCATCCCATGCAGTTTGGATATCCTCACACAGTCCCTGCAGATGGTGCAGTAGGGGTGGAGGTGGAGGGACACCAGGCCTTCTTTATGTACAGTGTCATATACAGATTCGTTGGTCGCCTCCACCAAGACAAAAGCGGGACTCGTCACTGAAGACGACCTTCTGCTATTCTGAGTCACTCCATGACAGTCTGGTACGACACCACTGCAGTCTTTGGTGACGGTGACGTGGTGTTAAGGACAGTCGTCGTAATGGTCTTCATGAATGTAGTCCAGCTGTCCGTCAATTGTGCTGGCACTAACAGGATGACCCATGGAGGGCATCAATACTTGCTGAATGTCCAGATTCATTGCTGTTGGCTCACGTCCGTCGGCTCTCCCTCCCTGCGGTTTGTGTAGGTCTCTCAGATCCTCCATGTAGTTGATGCAGTATGTCCTCTTCTATCCACTGCTGCCAACAACATGCTATGGTAGTGTCTGCACGACCGATTGGCACGCAATGCGTTAACAAGACCATCCTGCTTCCCTGAGCCCTTTGATGCACGCCTCCTCTCCAACTGCTTAAATAGCTTTCATAGTCCTATGGATGCTACCAACTTCTACGGATGCTACCAACACAACAGCATGAGTCATATGACCTTATATAGTGGTTGGTGTAGCTCAGTCGGTAACACCAGTACCCGCCAAGGAGCCACCACCACATGTGGGAGACTGGGGTTTGAATACCAGTATGGGTGACTAGGCTGTGCTACACTCATAAGAGTCCTTGGGCAAGACTCCTAACGCTACACTGGTCTACCTGTAACATGATTAACCCTGTAAGTCGCTCTGGATAAGAGCATCAGCTAAATGCCGTAGATGTGTTGTAGTGATAAGACCTGTCCTGGCAAGGGCGAGCATAAAACTTGAATCATTCGCATGATCATTCGCCCCCCCAAGTTCCATTCCTGTTGGATGATTCCTTCTGCCTGCAACTTTTTTTTTTTGATGATGAGTGTATATTAGGATAGGGAACTTTCAAAACGAATGGACAACTCACACTTCATTCTACGCTATTAACATTAAATGCTTATACATAACTCCCTTTCATTCATTCATTTACAACAGTAAAATATTCCAATCTGAGGCCTAGCAACATTAATATGGTTATTGTTGGTTTATGATCAATTCAATTTAGAGATTGTGTTTATGGCATTCCTTCACTTTGGTACAAACGCAGTGTGACCATTTCAAGCAATTTCCATTTGAACAAAGATTCTTGGTTCGCCACTGCTCGTATGTTTCCTTAGGAGTAAAACTCACATGTGTGAAGCATAATTAGACAGAGAAGAACTTTCACCGCTTAAAGTCCAGGCCAGTATGTGTGTTAGTGTGTGCAATCTCCTGCAGTAACTGGCACAACTGAAATATGAACTCCTGAAAATCAGCCAGTAATCATAATAAATCACTGTATCGTTCGTAAATCTACGCTGTGTCAAAATAAAGCATATGGCATACATAAAAAAACACAACATAAAAAGCACGAGTGCACTCTTTACCGAGGGATTATTTCAATTTGCCTGTAAAGCCTGTAATTAAAACTAAAACGAATGCCTTAGAATAGCCAGCCAATCAGCTCCACAGGAAAACTGATGAGATAAGCCTGGCATCTAGCTCAGAATGCAGAGCTAATTAAAGGAAATGCAGTGCTGTCTTATTTCCCACGTCTGTATTTACTCGCATGACAGCGGTACACCGTTAAATCTCAGTGCAGTGCATGTTTTATGCTACTTACTGTTTTTCATTCTGCTGTATAACTACCAACACTGCACACCTGGATACAAAACTTCCTAATACAGCACTGCTAAAGAAACATGTTCAGCCCCGAAAGCCCTTTTACGAACAAGACATAGTTCCTGAAAAGTGGTGCACAGTACGTCAGTGTAATCGGTTACCATAGTGACGTAGTGTTCGCTACAGTACTGAAGTATTTCCATTCTGGGGGACTTTTTAATTCAACTCCACGACATTATGTGAAATCTATCCTTCCTTTTGAGTCATGTGAGCATAAAAGCCCAACATGGTTCTAGCTAATGGAACCTGTTCTCCCTCAGTGTTTAGTCCTTATAACTATTAAAATAGACATCAGTGTCAGACTAATGAATGACCTTCTAGATTGGTTGACCAAGAACGACACTAGAGTCGGTTTAGTCATGCCAACAGGACATTAGAGCCATGTAGATCATGCGACTTCTACTTTCCATACTTAAGTACATTTGAAGGTAAGTACTTTAATTGGTCTAAAGGGGAAAGCAGATCTCTACTTTACCTCATTTACATTATGTGTGTACTTTGTCCACCTCTGGAATCTATAGTGCTCAATATTAAACCTATTTAAAGCACTGAGGAATAAAAAACAAATTCACCCCAAAAGCCCTTATCATAACAACCAGAACTGCCTGTGAAGTTTAATCCATAGTGTAAACGATGCAGGGGAAAAACAACCCAGCTTCTGAGAGCATTTCCTATAGATCTCAGTGATGCAGAAATGTTAACAACATTAAGGAATGTTTTATTAGCGCATTAATATTCTCTTCTTTAATATATTCTTTTCTGTTTTCCCTCATTTGGTCCATTCCTGAGGCTGTAACACGGTTACTCCCTGTGCAAACCTAATTACTCCAGAACATACTTACTGAACGGCAACATACAGTAATTACTTTACTAAAGCAGTAATTAAGGCAAACGTATGCAATTAGCACTTTGGCCACTGGTGAAAAAAGTGCAGTGCTGCAAATGGACATTGATGAAGGCATTTTGAGCTGTCTACTCTCTGATCACTTTATGTCCATGAGTTACTGGCCTGTCACTGACCAGTATTTAATGACAACCCCAGTAGGGGCTTGCAGCGAGTGGGTATGTCTGTCAATTTTGTGGGGTAACACACCCAACTCATTGAATTAGGAGGAAATGAGGGTGGGAGGAAGTTTGAGAGGTTACTTACGGAGTCTCCACGCTTTTTCTGCAGTGTGTTATCGAAAGTGGAGGATCTATGGAAAAAGGAAAAAGGAAAAGCAATTAAGTGTAAAAATTAAAAGCACTTAATTCAGTTGTTATGGTGCTTTCAGACGGGCACTCTTTCAGCTCACATTAAACTGCCAGGAGAACAGTAACCCGTCCACTAAGAGCGCTGCTAAGCTCAGTGGTGGAAACATCAACCTCTGGGACAATGGTGTTAATGAACTTCACATGGAATTCTGGGGAATTTCGCAAGATTCCTGCCTCATTTAACTGTTAAGATGTAAACGGTAATTCAGTGTGGGTTACTGTTAAATGATTATGATTTCGCCACAGTGTTGGCGATAGGAACCAGAGGTCGCGATGTCAACAACACAAAGTAACCATTTCTTACTCAGCTGCTTTTTTATAAAGCTGCTTGGAGACAACATTAGTTGTAAAAGTGCTATATGAATAAATTTTGCTTAACTGCCGTACTATATAAAACCACCAGTAAACCAGTCTTGAGTTTTGCATGCAATGCTGATAATGGTAAAATAATAGTCACTCTGCATGTACTTCTCCACCATCAACGTATTGCACTATTACTTTCTCAAAGCTTTTTTTTTTTATGAGCAATTCTTTCTCTGACAGTTTCTCTAAAATGGAGCACTTTACATTCATTACTTTAAATAGCTTTGTTTACATCTTCTTTAGGGGGCCATAGAATGTAAACCTGTATTTACATCATCATATTTGAATACGGAAAGCTCAGTACATAGTACTGACACACTGTGAACCTCAAATTCTTACCTCTATTATATATATATAGAGGGCAGAAACTATTAACAGTCCTGACTCCACCCAAAATAACGCCCCCCAGAATTTACATAGAGTATGTAGTTTTACATATAGTAGTTGCAAAACAAGCTGACGAACAGTGTGCTAGCTGTGTGCCAGCAGTGTGCCAGCTTCAGTGCCCACATCTTTTAGGAAGATCCTGAACAACTTTAATTCATAGTTGTTCATTTTTTGCTGCGCATTTCTCTCCGAACAGTTTCTCAAGCCTTGGACAGGGTGGGACCTCATGCAGAGAAGAGAGAGGAAGAAGCCATGCTGTATGACTTTATCCACCTTTTGACCGTTGAAGCAGATCTCAAACTGAAAGTTTCTCAGTGAGTAACAGCATTAGTCTGGTTTGTGTTGATGTCGAGGTATGCTTTAGTCTCCTGACTGTATCTATTTCACTATGTTGCTTCCAAACCAACCAATCAGAGAAGAGCACATCAAAATATTCATGAGCCCATCATAAAAGGCAAAGCATCACATTGACCAAAGTCACATACCTTCTATGTAGACATTAGAAAACAATTTAAAATGCTTGAAAATGCATTCTATGGCACATTTAATTATGCATGAATTCGGAAAAATGAGTGTAGGTCCCTTTGAATACATTTTTAATTATGGTGCTAATACTTTTGGGCCACTTTGTAAAGTCATATTTAACTAGAAACTATTCTGTAATAATATTCTACACATTTGTTGTGCAGAAATTGATTACTAGCTGGCGGTAAATAGCACCTGGCACTTTCATATGTCTTACTGGGCATCTTCCATCATGGACCGGATAGTGTATGATCGTGGTCATGTGACATGAGGCTGTATATGACAAGGCTGCACAACACAAGCCTTTATTATTATGCATTTGGTAGATTCCTTTATCCAGAGCAATTACATCACAGAGGTAGTGTTAAGAGTCTTGGCCAAGGAGGCCTATCAGTATGGGGAGATCATATTGCTACACACTCTGATTAAGATATGTCTATCCTGAGGCATGGTTATGACCATTTGACCATTATTTTCACCTTAACTGACCATAAACAAACGTCTGGAAAGTCTGAGATTGGCCAGAACGCTACAAAATCCTATAAGGAACTGTGGTTACAGGAATTGTTGTTATTATTATTATTATTATTATTATTATGCATATTAAATCCTCCTGCAAATCCAGTACTGTGATAATACAGCCCTAGTGTACGAGCATGCTGTCATGCCGGCAGCGTGATGGTTAGCAGCAGTGGAGAGAGCTGCAGCATGTGTGTCAGGCCGGGATGCGATGGGAGAAGACGTTTGAACTGCGAGGGCACCACTGACCTCGTCTCCTCTTGAGCTTGCGCCGCCGCTGCTTGTTGACGAAGCAGGCTGCCAGCGTGCTGAAGAGGATGGCTGCTGCTAGGAAGCAGATGGTGGCCACAATGCCCGCCACCACCGGCCGCGCCAGCCCCTCGTCTGGCATGTCTGGCGGGGGGAAGAATTCTGACAGACACAAAGGGTCGTCTTAGGGCAAACGCACTGGCACAGAGCACAGAGGAAGCACTTTACAAGAAATACGGGCCCTAGCATGAACAATTTAATAAGACGTGGAGCGGTATTAAAAGTCAAATTGACGATTCCATATATATTGATGGCAATTTAATCACATCAAAGGAGAATTTACTGTACATACTCATTTGTACCTCAAGAGGAAGTTTCTCTCAGTAAGTGACCATTATAATGCCAGAGGAAAATTTACTTTAGATTTGACTTATTAGGGAACATAAAAAGCGCAGCCTTTGTGGAGAATATTTAAGAGTATTAGAGCAAGTATTCTCACTGTAAATCACTCGCAGAACGAACAGGCCGCTTAACAGCATGATGTGCTCTTTCTAGCCTGGGCTGAGAATCGCCATAATTATAGTCCATGTGGCATGTAATTAGAAGCTGACTAGGAACTTACCATTAAACTAATTTCAGCAGTGCTAATGGAGTGTATCATGCAGAATGTAAACTAGCTGTGGGTAGTAAAATATACCATATCATAATATATTACCCTGAAACATGATTCACAATTGTTCTGAAAAAGATTCAGTAGTTCCCCATTTAAATATGCAGTAAAAATATTAAATATTAAATATTATATATATATAAAATGTTTCTTCATATACACATGATATACATATTTTATATTTATATTGTATATTTATATATAAATATAATTTATATATATGAGAGCATAAGTAGTCTTGTTTAGTTGGATTCAGCCGGACGCTCTGTTGGTAAATGTCTCTTAAGGTACTGATGATATCCAAGGTATCATCGCTGTCTCCAAAATAGCAACTTCACAGGAGAGGCCAACACCCTGTTTAATTCTAATGTAAGTCAATGGAACCAGACTTCTCCAAGCGATCTTGGAAATCGCTGGGTCCTCTCCATTGGTCCATTCCTCATGAAATTCACACACAGTGTGAACAGCAGCTCATGTGATCAAATGATACATCAAAGTACACTGAGTGGTGTGAAATTGTCTAAATACAGTGAACGTCCTGCCCATTCTTCTAGGGCGAATTCATATGGTAAATAAAAGTAACTGACTTTAATAACTAATTATTAGAATCAATTATTCTCTTTCTTTTTGCTAATTACACAGAAAATACCTTTTTATTACAACGCCTCTGTAGGAAGGTCACTCTTTCCTTTGTAAACTGATATTAATGAAACACATTACACCAAATTTAGAGAACGTAATTCAACAGTGTATCCAGCAGGTGGCAGTACAGTAACATCAAATGTGTGGCACTCGTGCTGCATGACCTCCAGCATGTCACAGTGTGATAAGACTGTTTATCTTCAGTAAACAGGAGATAATACAAACAAAGGATTTAAGGAAATGCACTGGAGGTATTCTACAGTCCCAGGCTGTTCTCCACTGACCTGTACTGGAGACCCCAACTATATTACTGGGTTCACTGATGAGGTCTTCCATGACTGCGAAAACTCTGAACTCATACCAGGCCTCCTGGGGAAACAAAAACACCCACACACGCACGCGCACACACGCACACGTAAACACACGCACACGTAAACACACACACACACACGTACACATACACACACACACACACACACACACACACATACACGTAAACACACACACACACACGTACACATACACACACACACACACACACACACACATACACGTAAACACACACACACACACACGTACACATACACACACACACACACACACACACATACACACACACGCACACGTAAAAACACACACACGCACACACATACATACATACACACACACGCACACAGACACACGCACACACACACACACATATACATACACACATACATACATACGCACACACGCACACACACACACACACACACATACATATGCACACACGCGCACACACACATGCACACATGCACACACGCACACACATACATACACACACACACACATGCGCACACACACACACATACACACACACACACACACACACATACATACACACACACACACACACACGCACACAGACACACGCACACACACACACACACACATATACATACACACATACATACATACACACACGCACACATGCGCACACACACACACACACATACATATGCACATACATATGCACACACGCGCACACACACATGCACACACACATACATACATACACACACACACATACATACATACGAACACACACACACATGCACACACACACACACACACATACACGCACACACACACACAACCTGTTGAGATCAAACTCCAAATTTAAAAGGGCAACACATCATAATCCCTCCTCCCCCCTCTTCTCTCTACACCAGTCTAGAAGAAACATTGCTAGCATCATCCCTTTACTTACTAAGAGTGTCTCCAATGCTGGAATGCAATGTCAGTGTTAGTTCTCAGTTCTGCCGCTATTAAAACACTTCTCCTGTTTGCTGTAGAACATGGACTCTTGTCCAGTATGTGCAGTGGCTGTCAATACAATGCAATAAGATGTGTGTGTCTGGAGTTACAATTGGCATGGGCAAATACCCAGCCCAACTTGCAGCACACATTAAAGGAGCAATATGCAAGTTTAAGTTTAGTTATGTTTAGTTTAAAGCTAGTCCTGACCGACCCTGTCTCGACCATTTTTACCTCAAGAGATAATAAGGAGTTACTGTAGTGTCGAGCTGAATCAGTCTAACATGAGAGGATGAAGAAGTAGCACCATTCTTATGGCAATTCTAATCCTGTCAGTCATGTTCTCAGATTCTTTAAGGACAGAAGGCAGATGAAAGGAGGAGTGAACATGGCAATGGCTGACACTCTTAGCAAGCATCCATTATAATGACTGCTGTCTACAGTGTTAATAGTTAACACTGACTTTACTTTCCACCGCTGGAGATGCTCTTCAAGATGCTAAACTCACAACATCTGATGCTGTTTGTTCAACTGTTAATGCTAACGTTGAGGTGGAGGGACTGTAGATTTCTCATGGCGGGGATGGACATCACAACTTATATAAATAAATATGCATGTATTTGTGGGCGTGGCTTACAGCAGAAAGAATGGTCAGATGTTAAAAGTGGGTAAACTTATTAACCACAACAGATTTTAGACAGCCTATCTGACATCTAGAAGACTAAGGCTGATACGTATGACGCTTATTAAATTAAATGACACCAATTTGTCAGATACTCAGTAGTAATTAAATCATTTGGTCCATACCTTAGAAGTATTACAGTTACTGGGACCAAGAACCGAACAAAACACATCGAGAAATAAAAAACTTAACTAAAACTCGTACTCTACTTCTCCAGAAACGTCTGCCTCTCTATAATTCCCATTAGCTTTCATTTTAGACCAACAGATTTTTTCCTAATCATGTCCTTCACCTCAGGATACGTCAGAACTAAACCGACAGTAAAGCATTTCAGTCACAGTTGACTTTTAATACCAAAAACCTATTATTTCAGATAAAATGAAAGCTCCTGAAAGGAGTTACAACGTGAGGGATTAGTGAGAAAATGTTCCGAATAAAATTCTCGCTTGGGGCTTTTTAGGGTGACATAGAACCTTTCCTCATCCTCGCTGTGTGGAATGTATAATAAGGAAGCATTATGTAAATATGCCGTGTGACAGAGCTCTGTGCTGCTTAATCGAACACAGCATATCCTGCAAAAACAGATGAATCTGCACATTCCCTGCACGGATCTGGGCAACCATGTGAAAAACGGCATTTGCTACGAAGACCTTGTATGGGGACACACGTTCTCAGAGACCATGTCAGCTGACATTAGTCACACATTTACCTGGACAAGATCTCTGGCCAACAGCTCTGTCTCTCCAGCAGGAATTGCATCATCCAGGACTTCCCACCTCTCACCGAGGCGAAACTCCATGATGTAATGATCAATTGGCGACGTGTGATTGGCTGGAGGGATCCACGTTAGTAGGACTCCCTGTTGTGTCCGGTTGGCTGTGAGGCACCGTGGTGGGGTAAGCAGCACCAGTGGTTCAGGGGTACTTATAGGAAATACTGCAGGAACAGAAAAGAGCATGAGGTGACTGTGAACGGCAGTCCACCTATGAGAGTGGTCCCCATGAGGGTTTCATAGTGGGCACAGCACTGTCCTGACCTGGGCAAGAGATCTGGCTCTAAGTCTTACCTAACATTGCACAATGTTTGTACTGCTTCACTGTTGAGTATCTTACCTGCCAGGAGTTTCCTTACATTATCACTCAACATTGCTACATTTCTAATTTTACAAATAGCAGTTCTGAAATACTATGGTATATGATATGCATATAAGCATAAAGCAATTATGCAGAGTGATTTGCAAAACCTCTATGGCTTGTATTAAAATGACTACAATACAGAGGCTATATATTTATTGCTTCAGCTAATTTAATTGTTTATGGTAAATGTATGCTCATTCTAAAACTGATGCCTGCAACATGTTCCAGAAAAGTTGGGACGGCATGGGAAGCCAAAATGACAATGGATGTTCACTGGGCTTG
This sequence comes from Prochilodus magdalenae, assembly GCA_024036415.1. Classification (NCBI taxonomy): domain Eukaryota; kingdom Metazoa; phylum Chordata; class Actinopteri; order Characiformes; family Prochilodontidae; genus Prochilodus; species Prochilodus magdalenae. The sequence goes on along the minus strand of JAMWET010003335.1, from coordinate 503,911 downwards.
GGCTCGTCTGAAATGACGCGCGGTGATGAACTGTATTTTCGTCTGACCGGGCCTTTATTTAGGTTCTTTGGAAATAAGGACCTGTGTGTTTTCCGGGTCAAAGCAAATAGGATCAACAAACCGGACACTTGCGGATATCTAAAAGAGTTTGGGGACAATCAGGAAGATTGGTCAGAGCTGTGAGAATCAACACCAGAAACTTGGGGAAGGGCGGAAGGCAAAAGTGAGAAGACAGGCTAGGGTCAAAACCAGGAGAGTAAACAAACACAAGTACAAATCAAGCGTCAATAAGAGGGGTAAAATCAGTCAAACAGCAGGTCAAACACGGCAAAAACTGTCAACAAGAAACCGCCAGGTACACAAACAGGAAGCCAACAATATCTCACAAGGAACTGTCTCGAACAAGCAGCTATGCACGCACAAAGAAGATTGACAACAGGTGAGAGTCATTAGTACTCGGGGTATAGTGCTCTGTAGACTGACTCCTGATTGAAGGCTGTGAGACATGTGACACTGATGTCATACACCAGTGACTCCTGGGAGTTGTAGTGTGGAGGTAAAGCAACAGCAGAGAGAGACCCAGGAGGTGTGACAGGTTGTAGTGAGACCACATAAGACCACTACCCACCAGGGCGCTACCACACCTTCTGGTTTAATTCCCGTTCTGGGTGACTATGCTGTGCTACACAATAAGAGTTCTAGGGAAAGACTAACGCTACATTGGCCTACCTGTAATATGAATACCCTTGTAAGTCACTCTCGATAAGAGCGTCAGCTAAATGCTGTAAATGTAAATTGTTACCAGTATAAAGCTCAAAATCTTTCAGTGAAGCTGTAGGAGTCTATTAGCGCCCAGGGTAACGTGTATGTGAACAAACCTTGAACACTGCATGTATAATTTGGAGCAGCATATGATGATATCTACAATAATTCATTCTCATGCTTATTTTAACGTGACACCACCAAGCCACATTTTGCAGCTGTTATAAAAACACTGCTGCATCATCAGACAATTCCAGACTACAGTCCTGCCCTGTCTCATACTAATGACAGAGTGTCAATGTGACGAGACAGCATGCAACAGACACTTGCGGTAAACTCGGGACGCAAGGCTGAGGTCAAAACAAGACAGCGAAAGCGCAGAAGGAGCATCTAACAGTAGCACAGGGAAGTAAAGGGCCACAACCGGAAGACAAGAAACAACAATCTGAACAAAAAAGGGAAAAAACAAAAACAGGGACAGAAAACAAGTCAGGGTAATACACACATGTGTGTGTTTGTGTGTTGGGGGAGGGGTCTTCAGTGCACAAATGGTAATACATCAGAAGAAAGTGGGAAGGAGAGAAAACAATAGAGAGAGCATAATATGGTTCAGGCATTCTGGGAATTGGAGTCTATGCATGGATCATGGTTTTGCATATAGGTAACTACAGAGATGGAGGGAGGCATGCCAATAAAACACAGTCTATAACAATATAGAGGCCCTGTGCAGTTGATTTGCTGAAGACTGGATTCCTGTTCCTTTTAAACCTAAATCCGTCCCAACTTCTCAGAATGTGTTGTAGGCATCAGATTTAAAATGAGCACATACTACATGTTTTTGTACGGCTGTAATTTATTTCAGATCAAAGAAAATGTGCCTTTTATTAGCATGTAGTTAACTATTCCAGCTTTTTAGTAATTTTGATTTATATAAGCCTTTGGTTGCTCTGATACAAAAATAAGAATAATAATGATTATGCAAATAAAATCCGTTCACCTGATTTAATGACTGGCAACTCAGGGGCAAACATTAAGATTCAGCCTTGAGGCTTTCACAGCCACTGCTATATGCCACATCAAATACAATTAAAGCAACAGGTCACAGAAAAATCAAATGAACACATGATCCCATAATCCCAAACATGGTCAATCAGCCCAACATGTTCAGTGTCTATATTATACAAATCTATATATACATCATATAGGTACCACTGTATGTACTAGGTGTACCATAATGTGTGTTTAGGCCGCACATGCACAAACTTGCCTAGAGTGTTCACAGTGACGACCTCGCTGAAGGGGCCTGTCCCCAGCTTGTTCTGGGCCAGGACGCTGAACTGGTAGGCCGTCTCGGGCTCCAGGCCCTGCACGAGCAGCCAGTGCTGCCCACTGGGCACAGGCATGGAGAGCCAGTCATGCGGGCCCATCTGCTCCCTCTTCACCCTGCGGAGGGAGCCACAAGCACAGAGAACAGAGTTCAGCTTGGAACCCCAACATGATCACACACACACACACACACACACCCATACCCACACACACACACACACAGACTCACACACACATACAGACTCTTCCTCGGATAACGATCGCCATGTCACTCACAGTATTGATGAAAGTGCTGCCTGCAGCTAGACACGTTCTCCGAAAAAGAGAAGGTCTATTTAGCTTGGGGTAAGTGCTTGTTGATATCCAATAGTGCGGAAGAATCTGCCAGTTTCCCAAAGGAACAAGAACAGCGTGCATCTGCCAGTGGGCCTTATGACAGCCGATACCTGGGAAGCAGGTTTTCGCGCTGTACCAGTAGCTACAGCCGGTGTCCTTTGGTTAGGCAGTGCTGGCAGCGTGAAACAGAGAAAGTGCATTCGTGCAAATTAGCATGAGTCACTGAAGTGCAGGAGCTTTCCTGACAGCGTCTGAACACAAGCATAATTCCTGGTGCGCCGAGGGCCGTGATTGTGTGTATGATGGGGCGGAGGTCTGGGAAGGACATAAATCAAAGTGTGCTTACTGTGTGCTTGCAGTCAGCATGCTCTCTGCTCTGATATACCGCCCACAGTATGCGTGAACCCGAGCCTTATTTCACCACCACAGTCATTCTTCCTGCACAGCTGAGAAGGGGACAGGGAAAACAGGTGGTGCCTAGTTCTGCTGACGGTGACCCGTAAGCCGTTTCTGTCTGTTCGCGGGTGCGTTTTTATAATGTTCATGTCAGGGACGTTTCATGGATGCGTGCAGGTAGTGTGTCTCTATTAGCAGTGTGCACAGGTACAGGTAACAAATCGATTACAGGTTCCATAGTGTTGAGTGTTTTGCAGTAGATGCTCCTCAGCCGATTGCAAATGCCTTCAGTCAACATGGTATTTAGGCCACTGTTTCTCAACCCTGCTCCCGGAGGCACCCTGTCCTGCACCTTGTAGTGCCCTCATGGACCCCTGATTCAACTCATCAGCTCATTAACAAGCCCTTTCAGAGTTGCAGGGGGCGTGTTAAAGCAGGGAGTCCACTGAGATATGCCTGACAGGGTATCTCCAGGCCCGGGGTTAAGGAACACTGATTTAAGCTGTGTTAAGAATCCTGAACACTGTTATTTAAAACTGCTTGGAGCATTTCTGATGATGTGCGCACGCTCATTAGGATCGTTTATCAGTATGCTCGGCACCGTTAAGAAAGAATCCTGATTAGTCATACCTGAATATGGACTGAATAGTGGCCTTGCCCTAATAGAGGGATTGTGGCCCTGGCACACTGGTCGTTCATCACTACTTCTGCAATGCACAGGAAATGGCAGTCCCATGCCAAGGGTCTACGTCAATGGGTCTTACGTGGGGTGCTGCGGGGAGTGGCGGAAGGCATCTTTAAAGGTTAGGCAGGACGGCCATTCATACAAAACCTTTACAGTATGAGTCATTCAGCCCCACACTTCCACTGACACCTTTAGTCAGTAGTGGCCTACGCTCAGGAGAGACACCTGCTGTGCACAAATCAGGCCGGAATGTGCTGGAGCCAGAGTGCACCGGAAGGGTGAGGAGAACTGTTAGGAAACTCCCCCGGTCTGTTCTGGAAAGCTCTTCTCCATAATTTTCCAAATTTCTGCTTATTTGTCATATGCATATGTTGTTACTCTTCCGCTTCCCGGCTATTTATATGGTGCTGTGTCATAAGCCAGCTCAACTCTAGTCATATTCCTACTCTACTCTAGTCATATTCCAAGTCTAATCTAGTCTAAAGTTTTATTAAACCTATTAAAATCCTTCAAATAAAAATCTGTTGCTGCTCCACCTTAAATGCTACAGCTTTATACAGAAGCCACAGTGTACCTGTGACACCATTTGAGGTACAAATGAAAATTTGGAAAACTAGCCGACGAATAGTTGAACATCGGCTCCTGTATCTTTAACACGATCCAGGCCAAAGTTGTTCATTTGCACATTTCACTCCGGATTCGTTACTAAAGTGACTGAAGAGAGGAGCAGCTCCACCTTTATTAGCATCACATTCCCAGCAGCCTGTAAGTAGCAGCCATGCTGTGTGATTTCCTCCTCTTTTTGACGGTAGAAGCAGGTCATGTTAAACTGAAAGCTCTATAGTGAGTAAGAACTTGACTCAAGCTTTACCTTCGAGTTAATATCCAACAGGTAGCAGCTAGTATAGGTGATGTTAGCTACTAGCAGGACTCAGGTGACTCCCATAGCTATCTGCATAGCATTATGACCGGACTCATTTACACAGAGGATCATTTTACTTTCCTGTATGTGTCAATTTGGACATTCTGTGTGGTCTTTGTAGTTTATCTCAGTTTATAAACCAGCCAATCAGAGCTGAGCTCATCAAAATATTCATTATCTTACCAGAAAAGAGAAAACAGCTTATCTTTCATTCTAGGACCAAATCACAGGGTATACTAGAGTGTGTAAAACTGCATCTGGGCATTCTTCACCCAGATCAAAGACACATACCGTCTCTGTAGACAGCAGACAACAATATAAATTGAAGGCTAAATGGTTGATATGGCTGAATAATTATCAAAAAGGATTTTAAAAAAAGTGCTGCAAGATGCTCAAACAATCTAACTGCTCCCGTGTCAGTTCATCATATGGGTAAAATGTTACTTCTCATCCAAACTCCAGGCACACTGGGTGTGTGATTTATAAATACCCTACACCATAACATCACTTTACAGTTGCTAAGCTACAGCTGGCCTGTCAGTATTTAGTAAACGGTGAATTATGATCCGTTATTTTTGAAAGTGCCTTATATTCTCATGGATATTTTGGAAAATCTAGTTATTACTTCACAGTATCTTGAGGAAAGTAGTAGAGTGAAAGCGTTCTGCTTGTTGGGGAAGTTGCCCAACACAATTACGCGCACCATGGACATAATTGCCACACAATAATTGGAATAACCATTTGGGAAGAATACAGACATGTATGATTTGGGCTTTTGCATATGGGTGTACGAGAGCTGCTGCATTAGCTGAAGGACTTGGAGATTAGGGTGCTGGTCCTAATCTGGTGGGCGGGCAGGGCATGCGGTGTGAATATTGATGCTGACGCTGTCCTCTATCAGTGCCTCCGCCTGCAGCTCAAAGGCACAACGTGAGCAGCCTATTCAGTCAGTCACACACACACACACACACACACACACACACACACACACACACACACACACACGCACACACACAAACACACACACACTGTCACATCCACTAGTACATAGCTTCCTCTCCTCACCTGTCCTGTCCTCGTCTCTACTCCTATCCCCTCCTTTCCACGCACTCCAATCTCACAAGCTCAGGCTATTCTCACAAGCCCTTCAGGGCAGAACAAGGTTTATTGAACCTTAACAGGAGGATGGTATGTGCTTGTTGACTCCTGCACTGTTTCTTTGACTCCTCAAATCCCTCATGTCACAGATAACAAAATTCTTCACATATGTTTGAACAATAAAATGAAATAAAAGAAGTTTGATCAAAGATGTAAAACACTCCAAAGTTTCGTTCCCCAGTTCCTATGGTCCTTATGTGGAGACTCATGGTAAACAAGCTGACCCATAGAGGGAGCACTTCTCTGCATACTTGAGAGGACTTAATAACTCTGATTAATGATGTTATTGTCTTTTTGATATTTTATGGCACTCTAAAGCATCTAATCTGGCTAAATAGCTAGCTGACCTTGTAGCAATAGTTAGCTTACCAGTTAGCTTACCTAACTGGTTAATATAAAACAATGCAGAGCATTAAACTTACTAAAAAAAGCTTCAACAACTCTTTACACACTAATAATTCCAAACAATAACTCTTAGACATACCACCCGAATATCGAGGGTATGCATATGCTGTTACAGCTGGCGGGAGACACTGTGGACATGCCGGGCTGAGTGTTAGAAAGGCTAGCAAATTGATCACATGGAGCTAAATTTGACTTCCTGTTCGCCCGTGTCTTCCTATTCCACCTTAAATGGTGCAGCAGTTACATTCTGACTGCAGGAGCCAAAATGTAAACACTGTGCAGCACAGCATAGTCACCCAGACCAGGAGCCAAAATGTAAACACTGTGCAGCACAGCATAGTCACCCAGACCAGGAGCCAAACCCCAATCTCCCACATGGTGTGGTAGACCAGTGACAAGTGGTGTTATCCGCTGCACCACA
>JAMWET010003335.1:455000-487500 GCA_024036415.1 Prochilodus magdalenae | reverse complement strand
ATGTGTAAACAAATAGGTACATGAATTAACCTGAAATGATGAGTTCCTCAAGCAATAAGTTCATATTCTAAACACAGATATTCATCTGTTCAATTCATATACAACTAAACTTGAAAAGTTCAAGGTACAGGGGTCGGACAATGAAACTGAAACACCTGTCATTGTAGTGTGGGAGGTCTCATGGCTAAATTGGACCAGCCTGGTGGCCAATCTTCATTAATTGCACATTGCACCAGTAAGAGCAGAGTGTGAAGGTTCAGTTAGCAGGTAAGAGCACAGTTCTGCTCAAAATACTGCAATGCACACAACATTATGGGTGACATACCAGAGTTCAAAAGAGGACACATTGTTGGTGCACGTCTTGCTGGCGCATCTGTGACCAAGACAGCAAGTCTTTGTGATGTATCAAGAGCCATGGTATCCAGGGTAATGTCGGCATACCACCAAGAAGGACGAACCTCCACCAGCATCACGTAGTGACCTGGCCACTATCCTGCAAGAAGAATGGCTTAAACTCCCTCTGACCACTGTGCAGGACTTGTATATGTCATTCCCAAGACCAACTGACGCTGTATTGGCCGCAAAAGGAGGCCCTACACCATACTAATAAATGACTGTGGTCTAAAACCAGGTGTTTCAGTTTCATTGTCCAACCCCTGTAACTAGATTATTTACTCTCCTAGGTATCAAAGCTGCCTCATTTGTACAGTAGAACATCTGCCGCTCTTCATGACACCCTCTGTTGAAAGACAACCTGCTCCTACACTATACTGCCAAAAGTACTAACTTGCCTGCCTTTACATGGATATGAACTTGAGTGATATCCGGTTCTTAACCCACAGGGTTCCACAGCTATAATAGCTTCAACTCTTCTGGGAAGGTTTTCCACAGGGTTTAGGAATGTGTTTATGGGACCATTTCTGAGGAGCACATTTGTGAGGTCAGACACTGATGTTGGACGAGAAGGCCTGGCTCGCAGTCTCCGCTCTAATTCATCCCTAAGGACTCTGTACAGGCCAGTCAGGTTCTTCCAAATCAAACTCGCTCATCCATGTCTTTATGGACCTTGCATCGTGCACTGGTGGGCAGTCATGCTGGAACAGGAAGGGGCCCTCCCAATACTGTGTGAGGGATTTTAAAATTGGAATTCACCAAGCTCCTAGGAGTGACCCATTAACAGTCATATTCCAACACAATGATTTGATTTATTTACAGGTAATTAAACACTAACAAAATACATTTTTAATATCGTCGCTGTCCAAAGAAAAACAAGTATCGCCAAAATCGCAACTTTACAGGAGAAGCCAAAAACCTCATTCGATTTTAATGTAAGTCAATGGAACCAGACGTCCTTCCGAGCACTTCTGGGCCATTTCAGTTGGTCCGTTCATCATGCAAATCTCACAAAGTGTAAACAGCAGCGGCTGTTTTCAAATGATGCACAAAAGTCAAAATGGACAAAAATGGAGATACATGTTTTTCATTGGACAGGGACAATATATTACACGCTGTACATATATACTATATTCTATTTCTGCTAAAACTCCATGTGGCTTTGCTTGGCTACCCTGTGTCGTGCCTCGTTCAGACAGCAATCTGAGGTGAAACACTCCTAAAATATTTTACCTGTGCACTGAATACATCTAAATGGATTTCTGTGTCATCTTTATTTGAAGCGTGCAGGACAAAAAGAAAGCTGCTACACTGCAGCGGTCATTAGGCCTGACTGCTGAACCACTGGCTGCCTTTCAACCATTAGCTAACAGCAAGATGAGAGGAGATAGTCCCTCCAGATTCCAGCAGCAAGCAAGCGGATGACCATCTGACTGATTAGGCTGGCACGCATGACATGGATCCTCTAATGATGGAGTAATCCCCTAATCAAGGATCATGTGCTCCGCTGCTGCAGCCAGAAATATGGATAACTCTAACTCTGCCAGACGCAATGAGAGAAGTACTGGCAGGGTTTAAAAACGAGCCACATGTCTGACCTTGGACATAAAGAACCAGCAAATTCAACAGAAACGCTTCCTTCCCGTCCTGATGCAGTGTTTTTTGTCTGGGAGTGGGTATCTAGAACGGCATCACAGGTATACCGTCAGTCATGTGTAAGATAAAGCATAGATCACTGTCTCTCATTAGAGCGCAGCCTACTGTAGGAATAGCAGGCGGGGTATGCGCCGAGCACTTTGAAGAAATCCACTGCTCCATCTTTACGCTCCGCAAAGTGCCGGGGATCTATTTTTAGCAGAGGTGGAAGGGTGGGGGGAGGGAGGGAGCAGAGAAGAAGGAAAAGATGCAAGACAAAAATAAAAAAACATGAAAAAACAGAATAAAAGAGGAGAAGACTGAAGAGAGGGCATGTTAGAAAAGAGAGCGAGAGAGATGTTTAGAATAAAGGAGTAAAGGAAAAAAAAAAAGATGCTGAGTGTAGAACAGAGCTGCAGTGCTGCCAGCCGTCTCGCGGTGGCACCAGCGTCCACAAGCGCCAGCCAGCCAAGTGTCTGCAGGTGACGTCACTGCAGAGGAGAGGGTTTCCACACGGGATGATGTCACCCTCTCCAGATTGCCCCCTCCTCTCTCTTGCACTCTCTCGCTTCACACATTAGACTCAGAATCACTTGGCCAAGTACATTTGCATGAGGAATTTGCTGAAACTGCTCACATAAATGAGCAGAACTCCAACAGCACACACACTTTCTATGATGTATGATAAACAGATATAATGCAAAGGCTTGAAGGCTATTACAAGTTATACATATATCACCAACATGTAAAATGCACAGCTGAGAAATAGATTAGGTGGGATGTGGATAAAACAGATGGACGTATATAAGAAATTAATGGATTCTGCTGCATGTTATATCATATCATGATGCCATTAAGCACAATGTAAGACAGGCCAAGGATACAAGTATACACAGGCTTGACTGGACGGAATAGACATGGGGTGTCCAGATTGGCTAGGGGACAGTAAAGAGAAACCCAGAGACTCCTCACCACCCATACCACTGCACACATCTCCCTCTGCCTCAAACCTCAGGGACCTCCACAAAAGGCAGCTGCCGCCACCAGCTGTCTAATGGTTCCGCAAGACAGACGGGAGAGGGAGGAGGGAGGTATTGCATAACAGGAGCAAACAGATCAATGCTACGGTTCTGAATTAGAGCTCTGATTGGGTTTTTAAGTGTGATTGGATGAGCCCCCTGCAGCCTGTCCTTCCACCCTCCCAGCCTCAGCTCAGCAAAACTATGATGTAATGCTTCTCTCTCTCTCTCCCTCTCTCCCTACTGCCACACTTGCCCGCCGAACCGACGCGGGCCAATCTCGTGCCCGAGACTGAGGGAATTCAAATGTCTGTTGCCTTGGATACCGCAGTCACCATGAATGGCACGTCGTCTCCTCTGGACAGTTGCAGCACTGGTCCACCCCACACGAGCGTCCTGTTATGTTCTCCTCCAGACCTTTGTGCAAAGTCTTATACATCGAAGGGTGACTCCAGGCATTCACCCTACACATGTGTAGTTGCATAGAGTCACGACTGACTGATCTTCTGGCTTACGCACTCAAGGTCACTGTTTCAATTCAAGCCCCGACTCCAGGGACAAAGAGCCTTTCCAATCTTCATGCTGCAAATAGAAAGCAGAGGGCTGCCGGCTGAAGCTAACACGCCCCGAAGCCCACGCACAAGCACACTGAATTGGCTCGGAGACTAGAGTAACCTCCGATCAATTACGACACAAAACCCTAATAGGAAAAAAATCCAGAGCTCAGTTCTATTGTTCAGCATATAGGCTATATGAAGAGAGACGTAATTGAATTACATATGTTCCAACCCACCACATGGGTGATACAGCCAGGAGGATAAAAGCTTTCACTTAATGTTCTTAGCATAATAACATGTAATGAGTGCATGAATCACATGAAAGCAAAAGGAATGCGTTACCTTATATAAGCCTGGGATTCGGGATAGAGGAAAATAACCTCATGGCTATGAATATAATTAATATTGTTAAAACGTGGCATCCCGAAAGGAATAATTATTAGCCCAATCACTGATTTGGCTTTATTGAATCTTGACCAGTGAGTTCAGAGATGGCATAACTACATTTTGAATGTACAAACTCCTTTTCTGGAAAAAAAGTTGGGAAATTTTGTAAAATGCTATAAAAACTGTGCAACAAAAATCTGAGAGAAAAGTGCAAAAAAAAAAAAAAAAGGATTTCCAATATTTTCCTGATCAACTTCACTCTACTGTGTACATATTAACAAATTTGGAATTTGATTCCTGCAACACTTTCCAAAAGCATTGGGACAGAAGGAAATTTACTATTAGAATTTATTAGGGAAATTATTTAAAAATGGGATTTATGCCCATTCCTTCTTGATACAAGACTCAACAGTCTGTGGCCATCATTGCATGATTCTCTTCTTCATGGCATGCTGTATATTTTCAGTGGGAGACGGATCTGGACTGCAGGCAGGCCAGTCAGGCAAACACACAGTGTCTACGAAGCCATGCTGTTGAGCCACAGGCCTTGCTGAAATAGCCATGTACTTTCCAGGAAAAGACACTGTGATGGCAGCATGTGTCTCTCGAAAACCCCAATATAAACCTCTGTGTCGGTTAAATTAGGGTTCAAATGAATGAAAAATCACAGATTCCTGTTCTGTCTCACCTTGTTCAGAAGTGGGGTTTGTAAATGGAGCCACTGGTTGAAGAAATAATTGCTTTTTCCAAATTAAAATGGTTAATATCATGAAAGAACTAATTGACTTTGCTTTGATGTAGCTGTAAATATTAGCAGGTGCTATATACGGTCCTTATACAGAACAAAAGTGTTTGTTTACTGTTTCACTGTTTGTTGCGGTGTCACCAAACCAATGAACTGACATGAATCATTCAGTCAGAATTAATTTAACCCCACCCCTTCATCCTGTCCATTCAGGTTGTATGGAGGGACAATACAGGACAGCCTATGTCCCTTTAACAGTGCTATCTGATTCAGAGGTGATGGTTTATATGGAAACCGTGTGGAAGCTACATCTATGTACTGATGATATACAGCAGGGTGTGAGGCCTGACTCACATTGCACTATCAGGTATGCTGATGCAGAGGGGGGCCGGCCGAGGCTGTTACTGGGACTGCAGGTGTACTTCCCAGCATCTTCAGGTTTCACCTGGGCAATGATTAGGGAGCCATCGATCAGAATACTCACTCTGCGCTTCAGATCACTGCAGAAAGAATGAGAAAGACAGCTTCAGTAAAACTGTAAAGTGCACTGATAAATAATAACACACCTAATTATACGTATCTGACTCTGTACAAGAACACTTGGGTCATTAAATTCAAAAATTCAGAATTCTAACTAGCCAGAGGAATTAAACACTCTCCAAAACTATCCACAGCTATCCAAAAAGGGGAATAGGGAAAATCCAAACAGCCTGAGCAGACAGAGTGCTTGAGCGGGCTCTATTCATGCCCCAGTCTCCCCCGGCTCTCCTCCCCTGTGCTTTCAACAGAGCAAAAAAGCCATAAGATCCTTTTTCTATAGAGTGTACAAGCCACGCATGAGGGACTCTAGGATAGCTCAGGGCTACGCTACTTATAATCAGTGCTAGTGGAGCGTATGATGACACAAGCACCGTGTCGCTAGATATTTCCGTCAGGGGAGCAAGGAGAGCAGAGGACATGCGGGCAGAACCTGAGCCATCTCACACTCAGAGTGAGATCAGATCGAGGTCAGACCAGATTGAGATTGGACCAGACCAAGATTAGACCAGACAAAGGTCAGGCCAGGCTATGGTCAGGCCAGACTAAGGTCAGGCCAGGCTATGGTCAGGCCAGACTAAGGTCAGACCAGATTACCAGATTGAGGTAAGATAAGACTGAGATCCAACCTGACTGAGATCAGATCAGACAGAAATTAGACCAGACTGAGTTCTGACGAAACTTAGATAAAACAGACTGATCAGACCAAACTAGGTCAGAGCAGATTCAGATCATATCAGAATCAGAATCAGAATCAGAATCAGACCAGATTGAGATTGAGATTAGACTGAGATCAAACCTGACTGAGATCAGATCTGACAGAAATTAGACCAGACGAGACTAAGATAAAACAGACTGATCAGACTGAGATCAGATTTAGATCAGACCAAACTAGGTCAGACCAGATTCAGATCATATCAAGATCAGACCAGATTGAGATTGAGATAAGACTGAGATCAAACCTGACTGAGATCAGATCAGACAGAAATTATACCAGACGAGTTCAGACGAAACTAAAATAAAACAGACTGATCAGATTGAGATCAGACTCAACTAGGTCAGACCAGATTTAGATCATATCAAGATCAGACCAGAAATCAGACCGAAACTAGGATCAGATTGAGATCATACAATGTCCTTTGCTGAAATACATAAACAATAGTAACAATGCTTAACTAATGTTAAATAAACATGTAACTACTACATGTTTGTAAAAAAAAAAAAGTGAACAAATTTTCAGATTAATTAACTATTTACTAATTTACTGACAGGAAATTACTTTGGTTATAACTAGAAATACATAATTACAGTTTTCTTTTTTATTTATTTATAATATAATGCATTTTTCTACCATAAACTAATAAACAAGTACAACTTCAAAAATGTTTAATAAACCAACAGTTTGGTTTTGGCATCTAGAACACTGTCTAAGCTATTATTTATAAATTAATAATAATTAATAAAACTTATATACTGTATGCTGTAAGTTATTTATGAGTGATTCCAGACATTTCACCTATAGTGCACCATCTGATTATAGAAATAATTACTAACCCACTTAGAGGCAGTCAGTTCATCGATCCCCCTATATATAGGCTGCTGTGTCCTGGCATATCATTACCCCTTTTTGCTTATTCACGTTCTCACAGCTCTGAACCCTGCTAGCTGTGCGGCGCTGAGGAATACCGCATGTCTAAACTGAACGGATCTTTTGGTTTAGACTCTAGAACATAACACGGGGCTCAGACTAACCTGGTACCCAATACAGACAGTCTAAATCATGCACATCAAATAACAGCTAACCTAAATATTCAGTAGCGTCAAATAGAAATACCTTCACTGACAGAGAGAGAGAGAGAGAGAGAGAGAGAGAGAGAGAGAGAGAGAGAGAGAGAGAGAGAGAGAGACAGGGAGAGAGACAGAGAGAGAGAGAGAGAGAGAGAGAGAGAGAGAGAGAGAGAGAGAGAGAGAGAGAGAGAGAGAGAGAGAGAGAGAGAGAGAGAGAGAGAGACAGAGACAGAGAGACAGAGACAGAGACAGAGACAGAGAGACAGAGACAGAGAGACAGAGACAGAGACAGAGAGAGAGAGAAAGAGACAGAGACAGAGACAGAGACGGAGACAGAGAGACAGAGACGGAGACAGAGAGACAGAGACAGAGACAGAGACAGAGAGACAGAGACAGAGACAGAGAGAGAGAGCGAGAGAGAGAGAGAGAGCGAGAGAGAGAGAGAGAGAGAGAGAGAGAGAGAGAGAGAGAGAGAGAGAGAGAGAGAGAGAGAGAGAGAGAGAGAGAGAGAGAGAACTATGTGTGAGGAAGCTCAGAGCAGTGTATGATCTCAAGGCGACAAGCTCAGTGGCTCACTCACACACGTATACAATGTGAAGATGAGTGATAAACACATAAGCAGCACAACATTCAGCAACACCTTTGCTTCCATGGAGAGCTGCTCAGTGCTCATGCAGATGGAAATAAGTTATATCTGTGTTATTTTTCTCGCCTCTCTGCAAAGTGTGAAGAGTGATATATTTATATTTATATATTTATCGATAGTGACCTGTACTATGTATAGTTTATAGCTAACAGGTAACAATACTGCTGCCGGTATCTACCCATCTACCTACCTACCTACCTACCTACCTACCTATCTATCTATCTATCTATCTATCTATCTATCTATCTATCTATCTAAATTAATCTTGAGAAATCTGCATTTGATCAGGACGTACAGTGTTACTGTATTATGATATACTCTTAAAGCACTTTAAATACTCCAATAGTCATTAATTATGAACAGATCCCTTAATTGCAATAAATGCGTTAAAGCCACTCTCTGGCTGAAATGAAAAATGCAACTGTCTGTTATAAACATGCCTACTCGCCACCTACAGCACTGCCACAGGGGTCTCTAAAGTGAGCTTATCCAGTTTAAAGGAGCAGTGTGTAAGATGATGCAACCTGTCCACTCCAAATAATAGGGACAACATATCACCAGTCCCTCCTCCTGTCTCTTTAACTCTTAAAGTTTGACATCCAGATCATCCCTTTACCTGCTGAAAAGCATCTCCAATGCCAAAATTCATCCTACTTCTTCATCCTCTTATGGACCATCAAAACTCTGTTGATCAATTTTGTTAAAATCAAAATTGTGGAACATTTGAGACCAAAGATTTTACATATTGCTCCTTTAAAGACTGGCAGTACCACACTCCCTTTTGTTGATGTCCGTTTAAAAACGTGGGAGGACCTTTTAAGAAGCTACAAGTACAAAGTTATGTTCTACTTGTCTAATGCATGCTGGGAATTGTTGTTAGAGAAGGTTGATGGACAAAACACGTCCAACCAATGAAGATGAAAAACATAATACTGTGCTATACGATATTACATAACATGACAAATATGTAAATTCTAGCTTCATGCTGGAATGGACCTTTAACAGACTATCTAAGTTCGTACACTCTCAAAGAAGGTTCCTAAATGGTTCTTAGTTTCGACATACAGTTCTTGCCTGATTAGTGTAAAGCTTTAAACATTATCTCGAGGTTCTTTAAAGGTTCCTTGCACATGCACATTACCTTCACAACAATGTTTCTGTTCTCTTGTCTTCAATTCTCTTTTCGAAGGGTATTTAGGGAACCTAATCTGGTTCTTCTATAGCATCGCTCCTTTAAGCACCTTTTTCTGAGAGTGTACTGATGGTAAACCTGAATGAGGATGAGCAGTGCACAGTGTATGGACAGTGGAGTGAGGTATGGTACAGTAATGAACCCGATCATAACTTTACTTCTTGAAGAAGACATTATCTTCCTCCCAGAACCAGGTGTAGGTCAGGTTGCCGGGATACGCCTCGGCCTGGCAGGTGAAGAACGCGTCCTGGGATATGTTTACGGTTATGTTCTCTGGAGGGGACACGATAAACGGAGGTCCTGCAAGCCAAAATAAGACACATAATAAACCAAGAGGACTTGTCTTATCACACTGGCTCAGATCAGAGGCTGAAGGTTAGAGACAGGACAGTGGCACAGTCATTTATAACACATCGTCATAACACTGACAGGCTGTGAGCTCCCCAACACCATAACACATGACAGGCTGTGAGACTCCCCAAAACCCCCCCCCCCCCCCCCCCCGCCCCCCCCCCCCCCCCTCCCCCGTGAATCAATCAAATAATAAAAATCTGTCAGGGTTTTATGTTGCCATGCTACGCCAGCGACTGTTGTTCTTTGCAGTCAATACTCCCGTACTGTTAGATTAATAGAGACACAGAAGTAAACAAATCGGACAGATCATTCTTAAACCTACCCTGCTCTGACAGACCCAGAATTTAATCAGATCTTATATTTCCCAACACATTATTTAAACATAATCTGAACTATTATTGTTGTTGCTGCTATTAATTATAACAGCAATGCATATAAAGTCATGTGTACATGACACATCAGGACTGACAGGAGGCTAGAATACACCACTTCTTCATCCTCCCATTTTGGACTGATTTGACGTGACTCACTGTTGCCTCTTGTGAAACAAAGATATAGTACAAGGCATATATATATATATATATATATATACTTTATGATACATAGCTTCATATATAGATATCCATGCAATAAAATACATAGATGTCTTTGATCTACCATTAAAATTCTGTTGATCAATTTAGTTAATTGTGGAACATTTATAACCAAAAATTTTACATATCGCTCCTTTAAAGACAAGCACTACCACACGCCCTCATGATGACGTCTCTTAAAAACGTGGGAGGAACTTTTAACAAGCTACTAGCACTATTAGCACAAGCACTTATACTTGATACTTGATGACATGGCTCAGTATTTTACTAAGTGAAAGTAAGTTAAGACATCCTGTAAAGAGCAAACTTCAATGTACATCTGGTCAATGTATATAAGGTAAAACAAGCGGTTTAAGTTTGAGATTAAATGCATGTCTGATCTAAGTATTTTAAGAACTGCAATAGAATTATCAATAGAAGACAAACTGTGAAATGGACACAATGCCACTAAAAAGTCAGATGTCTATATAGAGGCCATGCATGTGACGCCCCAGTTGATGAAACACCCGATGAAAACTGAGTAGCGGCATTAGTGTTCAGTGTGAAAACACGAAAACATTTACAGTGGGAAGGAGCTGGTGTGGAAGAATTCAGAGCTAGTGCTGAATAGCGGAATGAAAGTAAAGTCCTGTTTACCGGCTTCTTGTTCCAACTTTTCTGTTCCACCTTAAAAGGTGCACTAGTTATAATCAGGGACCTCAGGTCAGAACGTAACTGCTACAGCCTTTAAAGTGGAACTGGAAAATGTGAACAAGAAGCTGGGGAACAGGAATTTGGAGAAACAGCTGAAATCCATAGTCAATTGACCCCTGAGTTAGTATTGGGCATCATTTATTTTATTTTAGTGAAGAGTTTGTCAGCACTCATTAAAAACCATCCAGGATGATGATGAACCTTATGCTCTGTAAAGAAAGGGGGTGGTTAGACAGTGTTATCTCACCAATACGAACCCAGTTCTCATTTTAAGTTGTAAGTTACTGTATAAAGCAGGTTTGGACAGTTCGCCAGATAACTATAGATTTCAGATGAAGTTATGTCATATGTGGCACTATGGAACAATTAAACGCAGAGCTGTTTCAGGTCTGTAAGTTTAGAGATGGACGCTAACGCTAAATGGGAAGACAGACTGGGCCTCACGCTAGGCCATGGAGCACACATAGGTGTATGCCTGTACCAACATACATAAACATAAACATTAACATTAAAGATCTCAAGAATTTATATTTCACTACCAAGTCCAAATGTCTATAATTTTTTATTTTCAAGCAATTGAGGGGGCAAATTCCAGCAGGAAAGTGACTGTAAGGTATACCCTCTATGTGGGACATAGCATGCTAAGTCATTTCACCCCACAACCTAATGTCAACTGTGCCACTTGACATAGGTCTTATTTCAGCTTGACAGTGGAGCTGACGAAACCAGCCTTCTTGACGACTGCTGCATGTCGGACTAAGTCTTCATAGATGTGTATGTAGCATTATGACAGCTGTCATGAAGGGCTTATGTATAGTTTTTTGTAGACTTCTGAACATGACCTACTGTAAAGTGTTACACAGCATGGTCTGTATATATCTAATATTAGCTATATTGTGCAGCCTTACTGCAGGTGTTGGAGAAACAGCTATGTCTCTTTGTACCACAGCACAGAGACAAACAGGGAGTGTTGAGCTAATACGGGTAGTGCCAGAACGCACCTCACGGACCACAGATTGGGAACAGACGCCGAATTTGAATATCAATAGCTGAGGTGATGATCAGAGTCATTCCCACTGGGTCTGTGTGTGTGTGTGTGGCTCTGTGTTGGCCTCTCCACAGATCTCACTTTACCCCCTACCTGAGGGCCTCACTTAAGCTGGCAGTGGCAGTACAGAGAGAGAGAGAGAGAGAGAGAGAGAGAGAGAGAGAAAGAGAGAGAGATTATGAGGCCTAGAGAGTGCTAGCCCTGCGGACGCCTCACTGTGCAGTCGAGCAAAGAAGCTACAGATGCTCCATGTCTCCCTCTACAACACACTGCTCCACTCAAACAAACGCACACATGCTCCAGCCAAAGCCTTCGCACCAGCTAACACAAACATATGGACACATGCCATTCACAGAGCACACGCATTACATATGCAAAGCGGCAACACAAGAGCACACTTCCAATAACACATCATAATGATCTTGTGGTTTACCATTAGCAGAGAAATTAAAGTGCTCTAAAGATCATTTTGAGGATATTAGCTGCATAAAGAAGCTGAGAAAAAAAAAACCTTGCAAAATTGGTGTTCACAAAACAGGATGGCTAATAACTACGAAAGACCCTTTAGACCACCAACAGTCACCATTAGATAAACATTTATCTTTCTTTAAGAGAAAAGCTTCACATTGGCTTCTAATCAGGAGCTTCCACCCATCCTTCCACTATGAGAAGACAACTCAACGCTATGGTTCTCAAAGGATCTTTAGCTGCCAAGACTCCCTTACTGCGAACAGCAAACAGACAAACAGATACCCTACTAATAGACCTACCAGCACCAGAGCCCAGACCTCAACATCACTGAATTAGTTCGGGATTATCAGCATCCCAAGAAGTAGAAAAGGGAATCAGCTTCTGAAACTGAATATTTGAGGTGTGGAAAAAACATTCCTCAAAAATATCCAATATCGTTGTTTATCTGTCAAGAAGTCATGACTATGAATAAGATATTAGCACTAGAACACCACAACTGGACATCAGGATGTTAAAAAAAGCATTATGGACCGATGAGTTCAATTTTCTAAATGAGTCTAAATTTGCAATCTGTAATTTGTAACTAGATCTAAATTTGTAATTGAGTCTAAATGTCTAATTTGCCAAGTCTACATTTCTAATTTTGTCTAAATTTGTAGTTGAGTCTAAATTTACGATGTGTAATTTCTAACTGAGTCTAAATTTGTGAGTCTAAATTTGTAATTGAGTTTAAATTTGTAAATTGTGATTTGTAACTAAGTCTAAATTTCAAATTAAGTCTAAATTGTCTAAATAAGTCTAAATTTGCAATCTGTAATCTGTAACTAGGTCTAAATTTGTAACCAAGTCTACATTTCTAATTTAGTCTAAATTTGTAATTGAGTCTAAATCTGCAATTTGCAATTTCTAACTGAGTCTAAATTTGTAATTGAGTCTAAATCTGCAATTTGCAATTTCTAACTGAGTCTAAATTTGTAAGTTGTAATTTGTAACCAAGTCTAAATTTCAAATAGTCTAAATTTTCTAAATGAGTCTAAATTTGAAGTTTGTAATTTCTAAGGCTCAGAGCCCTATGATTTCTGATTCCTGGACAAAATACTAAATACTAAGAAGCCTGCATTGTATATGTTTGTGGAGGTTTTAAAGATGTATGTTATTTATAAATAGAAGATTTTTCTTCACAGCAAAAAATGAATAATTTGTTTTAATGGCCATTTTGAAATGAAATGAAAGTAATTAACGCGTGGACGTTTGCACAGTACTGTGATACACCCCCCCCGCCGAACTAAATATCACAGTAATAATTTGCTATGCAGCAGTAGTTGGTTTTGAAGTACATGGTTAAATCCAGAAGATCTAGTGATATTACTTTTTCGCTTTCCAAATGATAGAGGCATTTTATGACACAGGACTCCAGAGGTGTACAGAGGGTCACACAGTCACCACTGGTTGGGTACGGCTTTCAGCCTTGTTTTGACACGCTGTCTTTTCATTCCTGGTAAACACTGCTGAGTGTCTTGAGACTGTCCTCAAGATTACCTACTGAATGAATGTGTGCTAGAGTGCGTGGCTGGACAGTGCGGCTTTACGTAAGCCTGAGAGTGAACGAGTCTCCACTCACACACATCGCCTCAGCTCAACTCTTCTTCAGCTCAACAGCATAATGTGCTTAGCCATCTCCATCCCTCTGGCCCCTATGTACGATGCAATCCCGCAGGGAAGCAGGCGGCTACAATTACCTCTTTGTCAAAACTTTGTCACGCTGGATGGCACCTCATGACATGAGAAAGATCAGAATAAGTGATGCTTCTGGAGCTGCCGTCTTAAAGATAAAGACGTAGGTGGCAAATTGAAAAAGAGGCAAGGCTCAATTGAACATTAGGCCTACTTTACCTGCTGTGTAGTATACAAGACTAAACTGGCCGAGGTGTCGACTCAAAAGGCCTCTAGTGTTGGCGTTCTCTCAGATGTATCAGATGTGACTTTAAAGTTAAGGTTTCAAGGTTTCATAGAAACTGTCTCTTTAAATATGATGTAATTGTCAATATTAATCAAGGTTGTCTTCATTACTCAATAATATTGATAACTAGATTTGAAAAATAATCAATTAATATGTATAACCCAAACAAAACATTGGGAAGTAGGGCAAAATTTCAATTAACACAATTTATAATTTTAATTAAACATAGAATACAATTATGTGTAAAACATCTAATCACTATATTTAAATTTACATGACCAGAAATGAGATTTTTTTTTTTTTTTTAAATGGCCATTTTGAATTGGATGCTAGCAATACATTTCAAAAAAGTTGGGACAGGGTTTTATCAAGTTTTGGAAATGGAATTAATTGGGTTAATTGGAAACATTAAACATGACTGGGTACAAACATAAGGAAGGGGTTCAAAACTGCAGGCAAACTGCAACTGTAGAATAACAATTCTCGACATAACATGGCAAAGAGCCAGGAGATTTCATCATCTCTGTTACAAAATACCCTTATCAAATTCAGAGGATTCAGAGAAATCAAAAAACAATACTGGGTGACCATGATCTTCAGGGCTTTGTCCCTCCAGCACAGTTCGCCGCTGCGTTAACCCTGCTGCGTTCTCAGACTCTGAGTTCATTTGAGATGGACTGAAGGGAAGTGGAGAGTGTCCTTTTTTAGTAGGACAATACCAATCCACATTCTGCATGTAACTGCTAAACTGGCCTGCCTGCAGTCCAGATCGCTCACCCATTAAAGACCTTTGGCGCACTATGAAACAAAAATGCATCAAAGTTGAACCCAGTAGAGTCCTATTACCTATATCAAGCAGAATTCATCTTCGAAATAACACCACTTGCCTTGTTCCCAGACACTTACAAGGTGTTGTTAAAATAAAGAGTGATGTAACACAGTGATAGCGTGACCCCGTCCCAACTTTTTCTGAAATGTGTTGCTGGCATCAAATTTAAAATCCCATTAACTTGATTAGTTTAACATCTAATATGTTGCATTTGTATTGTTTGTAATTAAATATGGGGTTTAAATGATTTACACATCACTGCATTCTGTTTTTTTTACATTCTGATCAGCACACCAACCACTTTTTTGGAAACAGTGTTGTACATTCTTAGTTAAGCAGCTTAGAGATTAGCAATATGACTGATCCATGGTGTATTATAAAGCCGGTAGCTGGATGCTAGCTGGACATCAACAAAACATTGGAGTTCCCATAGCAGCACTAAGAGAGAGACCACTAAGCCACTAAGTGGGAATTACCATACTGGTGATAATCAGGTTGCCTATAAAGTGAATGTTTCAGCAGTAAACAGTGTTACAAATTAAAATGAGTGGCTGTTCATTAAACAAATTAAGTACTGTAGTTTTAAAAAATTAGCATAATGTTAAATTTGCTGATTCCTTGCTGGCTATTGTTCACATTTGTGGAAACTATAAGCTGATACATTTCCGGATTGTTGGCATATGATGTTTTAACTACATATGATGATACCCACATGATCAAAATGATATTTATTTTTAAAGGTTTCCTTTTTATCTTTAATTTGGGGTCTTGGATGGATCTACATAGCGCATTATTATTAAGCCCATTTGTATTGGTTTTGTATTGTTTGTATTGTTACATATATGTACATGCATTTCTTTCAGTTCCATGTGCATTCAGCATCTACATATAGAATAAAAAGTGTGCAGCATTTTGCTCTTTGTGTAGAGAGCTCAGAGCGGTGATCCTGATGTCCATATCCTGCTCCACACTAAGGGAGCTCTCTCACAGTCAGCTCTCATCTCTCTCACCCACAGCCAGCACACTGAGCCCTATAAGCTACTGCTCTACAGTTCTACTACACAGACAGTGCAGAGCTTATGATTTAGTCACAGAAACACACGTGTGCGGTTTGTTTAAATGTTGGTTTCATCCTCCAACAGCTTAGTGTGGATTTCATTTTAATAGCCCATATTTGAATATGTGTATTACAGAATCAAAATGATCAGTATTAGTATTATTCCACATGCATATCACAAACCACAATCAAATGACGCTTGGCATAAGATTTGAAATGCTGCTGGCTTTACCTTGGACGAGTAGGCGTGTGGTATGGATAGCTTCTCCCTGTACGCTGTAGGCCCTGCACGTGTACGCTCCTCTGTCCTCCCGGCTGATAGACAACACAGTCAGACTGCCATCACTCACCTGTGGACACACAGCATGTACTCATCATCACTACACACACACACACACACAGTGACTTCTTAGCGTACACTCAATGGAACAGCTGTCTGCTCAGACTTAGCACATCTTCGCTGGCGTGACAAGACGGCTTGCCTCCAACTTTCAGTAGAAGGAATGAAGTTCCTAGTACTTTTATTACGGCAACATCATTAATTCCATCAGCTGTGTCACATAACCTGCATGACTAAACGATTTTCAGGTGTGCATACGGTTCACATAACCTGCCACGTAAAATGCATTGCTACATGGTCCGTATATCGATGAAACATTTTGTGAAGAGCATTTGCCAAAGTCACAGGCTTGTCATTCTATCATAGCACAAAAAAGGCCACCGCTGCCACGAAGAGAGGAGCTAAGTGAGCGAGACAGCGTAGGAGAGATCAAACAAACCAGGCCACTCCATGAGAGACTTAAAGATCAATGCGCTGCTGTTCCCTCTCGCCTCGCGCCCACACATGCACCATTTCCATTTTATTATAGCCCCCTCCTGCTGCCACTGCTACCACTGCTACCACAGCACTGAGACCACTCCCCCTAATCAAATACACTCTGGAGTCTCCTGCCCTATCAGACACACTGACCCCAGGACAAATGGGAGGACCACCGCACTTCTCCCAAAACGCGATAATGAAGAGAACACTTACTACTGTGACCTTTTCACTCCTGAATGGAATTCCTCTCCACAGGCAATTAACAATTTACTGTAGTGGTGAATCTGCTTGTGGAGATTCCCGCTCACCTACAGACTTTCTTTCAACATTTTCTTTTCCACTTGGACCGGCTATTCAAATTACTCTAGTACTGTATCCCCTCGATGCCTCTTAAGCCCCAAGGGAAGAAAAAAAGTCGAACACGCATCTGAATAACTGATTAATGGTAAATGTACATGGGACTGTTGCACATGGTATGTGTAGGGAAAGTGACGCTGATGCTAAACCTAAACCATGGCCTCCCTCCATCATCTTTCCCTCTGTCTGTCTTCCTCCTCTCTAGGCACATACAACTTGCTCTCAGTGGGTCTAAAACCTCTTCCATTTACATTTAGCTGACGCTCTTATCCAGAGCGACATACGAGATTAATCATATTACAGGTGGGTCAATGTAGTGTTAAGAGTCCTGCCCAAGGACTCTTATTGGTGTAGCACAGCCACCCAGACCGGGGTTCGAACCCCAGTCTCCCACATGGGACGGTAGCTTTCTGGGAGGCGATGGTGTTATCCGCTACGCCACACCAACCACAACTACCACTACTCTTCCATCTCAATCCAACCCTTAAAGGTGCCAAAGAATGGACAGCTGTATTTACACAGTGAGACCATGACTGAATGTTCTGTTCCACCTTAAATCCTCCAGCTTATGCAGGCACTAGAATGTAAGTACAGCACCATTTAAGGCGGGATGTAAAATTCACCAACCCAGCTGGTGAATGCAAGCCAGCTTCAGCGTTCACATCCTATCCACTTTTTGCTGGTTGAAGCAGATTACCTTAACCTGAAAGCTTCACAGTGAGTAACAACTTTGACCCAGCTTTTCTTACAGGGAGGTGATCATCATGGTGTCTTGCTGTAAAGCAGCATATCAGAGTTTATGGAATTATTCACGAGCCCAGCAAAAACGGAAAAACAGCTCGTTTTATTCTACAGCCAAGTCATAGGGTTATGATTGGTTGTGTAACTGCACCTGGGCATTTTTCACCCCCACCAAGTCACATAACGTCTATGCGGATATCAGAGGACAGTTTAACATACTGAATAAATATACTCTATGGCAGCTATGGCAAAAATATGCTTAGAATAAACCATCCCACCTTTGTGGCTCTCCAAGGCTCTGTAAAAGGGAGAATAAGGCATCTAATTTGGACCACCGGCATCCAACTAACCAAGACAAGAAGTCTCCATGATGTGCTTACAGAGCTACATAGCACACTAGAGCTGTAACCGGTTATCAGTGTATCTATAATCATCCATAACGGCCAGGAAATCACAATATAGAATTTGTCTTTGTTACTCCGATCAATGATATGACATCCTAACAGCAATGAGGGAAACACCACCATCATCAGTATTTTACAACAGCTGTTCTGGACGACAGAGTGGGACAGTGGGGACCGCTGTCGCCTCACAGCAGGATAGGTCCTGGGTTTAATTCTTGGCTACGGAGTCCAGTCTCTTATCTGTGTGGAGTTTACATGTTCTCCCCGTGTCGGCATGGGTTTTCTCTGGGTGCTCTGGTTTCCTCCCACAGTCCAAAAACATGTAGTCAGGTGAACTGAAGATGCTAAGCTGCCCCTAGGTGTGAATATGCATGTCTGTTTGTCTGCCCTTCAATGGACAAGCAGTCGGTCCAGAGTCAATCCGGGATTGGTCCATCCACCCCACTGAATGTTGGGATAGACTCCAGGACCAAACGCAAACCAGAAGAAAGAGTGAATGAGAGAATGTTTAATTGTTGTTGATACTGTTTTATGGATTTAGCACACTTTAGCACTTGCTTTACACCAGGAAGCAGACACAGAGGAAGAAGAAGAAGATTCATCAAGTAGCAATGCCATAAAAATGATATTTTTTTCATTTTTTATAGTATAGCTTTTCATTTTAGATAATAGGATTCAAAAACGCAAACACCGTTTAACAGCCCATTCTGCTAAAAATGCTACATAGAGCTACAACCATGCAGTAGCACTAGATTAGCTAGAAATTAGCTCCTTAGGGACTCCAGGACTCCAGGACTTTAAGGATAATGTTAGCTAGCCATCTTCTGGGTTAACAAACACGCATCAGGTTCTGCTCTTCTTATCATTTTACTGGTGTCAGTCGATTACACCAGAGGCTGCTTTTGTCTGGCTGTTGAGTTTCAGAACAGCTAGCTTCCGCCAAACTCGGTGAGCAAGCTTTTAAGCAGAACCGAAAGAAACTGTGAAACTGACTTCAGTTTCAAAGGACATTGTTTTGCAGCCAGAAGCTGAATTGTCCTTCGAAGACTCAGAGGACCCTTCCAGCTTTCTTAGACAGCTCTCTAACATTATTTGTTTAAAAATGCATGACGGCCACTCTGGGATACGCCTATGCAAGCGGAGCTTGTTGTGTGGAAGCAGGACGAAGAGCAGACCGTTTACATAGATTCATGCTCATGTGAGTTTCCGGTTAGGAAACGAGAAGTTCTCCCGTACATTATTCAGATTAGATTCAGATTATACAGAATAGACGTTGGGAAAATACAGGCAAGCCACACGTACCATAAGCACAGGGGCTTGTATGGATCAAGCATGTAAGACCGGGCATGCTGATCCAGGATTAGCACCCTCTGTTCATTCCACTAGATTCTTACTGATAAGCTTGATCTTTACTTCACAGGGTTTAAGATATGGTGTAGATCTTAAACCTTATAGCAATGGTGACGAGTCGATCTGTACCTCGAGCCCTTGGAGCTTCAAGCACAGCTCAACTCGACCCGCCATCCCTGAGGACACATGGAAGACAAGCATCCAGACTCTTCTCTGTCCTGGCTCCCAGATGGTGGAATGAACTCACACTGGCTGTTCGAACAGTGGAGTTTCTCACGGTCTTCAAACGCAGACTGAACACCCATCTCTTCGTAATGCACTTAAGTGAGTGAGCTCTAGTAGAGGTGTAAGGTATATGTGTATGTACTTGTATTGAACTTATAATGACCTTTCCTAGGTATGAGCACTGGGCTGGGGTTGCCAGGTAGTGCACTTATGCTTTATATGTCTGTGTATTGATCTCTGTAGGTATCAGCACTGGCCCTTGTTCAGGCAGTGTCTGAGCCCATGGTGAGTTTCAGGCTCTACACTTCCTGTACTAGCTGAAATATTATCCAACGGAACACTGAGCACGGTTGTAAGTCGCTCTGGATAAGAGCATCTGCTAAACGCCTTAAATGTAAATGTGTGTATGCGTGGAGTACACGATACATTGTTTGCTAGCACCTCCAGACATATTGGATAGTTCAATGACGTTGCATTAGCAGTAGTTTGAAAAGGGGCAGTATCTTGAAGGAAGCAACCTCCCTGCTTATTAGTACTGTGTGTCATATATGGAGACCTAACAAGAAGACAGGTTGTCAGTAAATTCATCCATCCCCCTGAAAAAAATGGGCTGGTATTACAGAAGACTTCAACATGCAAATTACCCCTTTAATAAATTAAAGAATAGCTCACTGTGAGCTGTGAGCATCCTAGATGACACAAATACTCTTTTGCTGAGTTAAAAGATTCATCGGAATCAAGAAGCATAAATAATTTGAACCAATTAGCGCAGACCAAACTCTATAAATATTGCAAAGTAGTCTTGGACGAAGTAAACAAAGTGAAAGTAGAGATAAGAGTGGCAAAATATTACTCCAGTTAAAGTAGAAAGCCCTTTATTCATATTTCTCCCTGAGTTAAACCTTGTGTTTACCTTAAAATACCAGACCCTAAGATATTATAAGGTGAACAGCGTCTCTGTCGTTGACACTCTGGGCTAGGATTACCTGTTATAGCACTATGTAACTTTGGAGGACTGGGCATGAGACCGCTCACGAGAGCTGCCTAGCGCTTTAAGGCACCTTGTCACACACCAACAACTATGGGTCTTCAGCTAGCAATAAGAAGTTAGCTTAGGGTTTTTGAGTATGGACATCATAGCAGAGGCTTCAAAGAGAAAAAGAAAAATTGCTGGAGGAAGCAAGGAGGAGAGAGTGACCAAGCAGGAGACCAGAGAAATCCCAGACTGACTTTTACTCAGTGTCGTGAGGTAAAAGGAGGTAAAGGATGCAAGACGGCTATCAGGAAGAGAACAAGAACATCTTGTTACAAATCCTCCTTGTTTCCGGGTTCTTAGTGTGTTTTCTTAATTTCTTAAATAAACAGAAAGAGGCCCTGAAGAGGGACTGCAGCATCAGCTCCACTTTTCAGATCTTTCTAGAACAGTCTGGGACTGTCCAGTAGTATACACTGCAGTATAAATAGAGGTGCAGTTATAAAACCATTCCAGTTAATGCCCCAGCTGAGTGAATGGAGAGTGGATACAGAGCTACATTTAATTTAGATGCCATCAAGAGATCGCTGCACCCGGCAGAAATATTCAGCTACTGTAAATACTGTACTGTCTATGGCCAATTTATTAAGACAACAGGTACATAGTACTTAGTGAAAGCATCTGCTAAGATGTGCAAGACCTACAAAGCATACTTTGGCATGCCTGTCGGGGATCGAGACAAAATAATTTTATTTTGTAAAGTTTTGAGGGTTCTTGGAAGTTTAAAAGTTGTTATTTATATATTTGTAACAGGTTTTTATGTTCTAGAAAAATGTATATTACATTACTATGTACTTTTATGTGATGCCTTTTTACATATTATAAATTAATGTTTGAAATAAAAATGTATTTATTTATTTTTTATGTATTTATTTATTTCATTATCATACAGTGAGAATGTTGGTGATGAATATAGCTTTGTTTGTATAGCATATTCAATATAGCAACTGGAATATGAAGAATAACACACAAATTGGAATAGCACATAGAACCCGGGGGGAAAAAACAAAAAAACAATAAAAACAAAACAAAAAGCAGTGTAGCTATCAAAGATATTTATGAATTATACAGATGGCAACATCATCTGTGTCATGCCTTTCATGTTTTCACAAGTTTTGTAGTTTTTGCAGAGTAATAAAAAAAAATTGTGAATAAAAACTGAATGCAATGATGTGGAGGTGCCAACATCTAATATTTTATTCAGAATGGAACACAAATCACAGATCAAAAGTTTAAACTGAGAGAATGTATCATTTTAAGGGAAAAATATATTGTTTCAAAATTTCATGGTGTCAACAAATCCCAAAAATGTTGGGACAAGTAGCAATAAGTGGATGGAAAAAGGAAATTGAGCATATAACGAACAGCTGGAAGACCAATTAACACTAATTAGGTCAATTGACAACATGATTGGGTATAAAAAGAGCTTCTCAGAGTGTCAGTGTCTCTCTGAAGCCAAGATGGTAAGAGGATCACCAATTCCACCATTGTCGCGCAGAAAGATAGTGCAGCAATACCAGAATGGTGTTACCCAGCGTAAAATAGCAAAGACCAGCTGTTCCAGCTGTTCGTTATGTCAAGTAGGCCTTTTCCTATCTGCCGTAATAAAGTCCAGTTATACTGCTCTACCTTGTAGACTCAGAGAGGTTCTCCTGTGATGATGTGTTGTGCTGAACTCCCTTTTGCATGTATGCATATGAACGCTACAGATTACACTTGTGATTTCGGTTGTTTACATGTTATTCACATGCACACACATGCACACAACAAGGAGTCGGATTCAATATCCTTTAGATCATCCACAAGTGCATGTGTACAGCTGCTCATGAGGCGACAGGTGTATATTAGCATTTGTGTGATTCATATTTACAACAGTGGTAAAAAATTACTAAATATTACTTATTAAAGAGTAAAGGTCCTGAGCAACACTCTGGATATTATACTTATTTGAGTGTTAGACAGTGTTTAGTCATACATCTCACACCTCTGATTAATATCACTTCATCACTCCACCATCAATACTCCTGGATAATGCGTCTCACCTTTACAAACTCTGCTATGATGTAAAATGTCAGCACTAAATACTAATAGTGCTTTAATAAAGTCCTTAAAAACATTTATTACAGCTGAGCTTGTGCTCGAGATCCTACAGAGGTCTGATGCCCATGTTCCAGAGTGTAATATGTTCCTGCTTCAAACAGCTCAGCTGGAAGTCTTCTGGACTGAACACTGAAACTGACTGCAAGTTAATGATGTCATCTTACATAACAGCTCTAGATCTCATGAAGACAATCAGAGAAAGCCTGAGCTGGAAATTGGACAATGCCTCCCTGAACACAGAGTGTCCAACCACATGTTCTCTCTCTCTCTCACACACACACACACACACACACACACAAACACACACACAAACACACACACACATACAGATACACACACTCAAGGAGTCTCCGTAAGGCCAGAACACGCAGATAAGTGCAGCCCATTTACTCAACAAACAGCAGCAGTCTGAGGCACAGTAATTACTCTAATTACACAGATGGAGACACATGGCCAGACTACAGCAGACCCAACAGCGCACAACCGCACTTACGCACAGTCACACTCGTGTACACACTCATGTAGTCATGTCAAGCACACACTCTCAAACAGCTAGACCTGACATTAACCAGAATACTGATCAAACCTATCAGTCCTTCAGAGGTTTGGCAGAGCATTGATCCATTACATCAACACTGTGCTTTCTAGGGCTGTTCATTAATACGCTGTGTGTACTTAATGTGTCAGTATTACACTGTCATTTTAAATCATTGTAACTCCATTATTTCTGTTATTTTGTTTGTTTACATCATTTCACAGCACTTAGCAGTCAGCGTAGTGACCAAATATGAATCCAGTTTGGACGCTGTTTCAGTCGTTACACGCTTTCTTGTATGCACTTGTGTTTGGCTGTGAGTTATACCTGGGTCCAAAGGTAGTGGGAGAAGATCAGGCAGGCAAGTAAGCAGGCAGGCAGGTAAGCAGGCAGGTAAACAGGCAGGCAAGCAGGCAGGCAGGCAGGTAAGCAGGTAGGCAGACAGGTAAACAGGCAGCCAAACAGGCAGGTAAGCAGGCAGGCAGGTAAGCAGGCAGGCAGGCAGACAGTTAAGCAGGCAGGTAAACAGGCAGGTAAGGAGGCAGGTAAGCAGGCAGGCAGACAGGGAGGTAAGGAGGCAGGCAAGCAGGCAGGTAAGCAGGTAGGCAGACAGGTAAGCAGGCAGGTAAACAGGCAGGTAGGCAGGCAGGCAAACAGGTAGGTAAGGAGGCAGGCTAGCAGGGAGGCAGGCAGGTAAGCAGGTAAGCAGGTAGAATTAAGCAAATTGCTTAAAGTTTCAAAATAACCAAAAAGGTTTCTAAAGTGGAAATTCCAAATGTTCAAAGTTTCCAAAAAAGACCAACAAAGGTGAGGGTTATGGATTAAGTGGAAGCATAAACTGCAAAAACTGTTTGTTCCCAGCGTCATCCATGTCCAAACAATAAAGCCACATGAGCCCAAGACAGACACCATCTTAACTGGTGGTGTATTGTGTGACAAGGTGGCAAGTGTCAAAATAAAAGTCTTAAGTCACAGGCCATCGAACCTACGTCAAAGTGGCTCCTACAGTCAGTATGATCTATAGAAATAGTCCTAATAGTGAAATCTAATAGAAATAATGGCTCCTAATAGAGTGTAAAATTTCCATAAGCACAAAAAACAGCTGCGTTTCGATCCGGCATGGACATGACGTTTCTGGACATAGGCCACATCAATTAGCTGTAGACTGGGATTTCAGCCACTGCTGGTAGACCCGTATGACCGTACGCTTCCATGCACCTGCAGATTCAGCTACTTCATTCACACTATGGTCTTTGGCCACGCCCACATGCAGTCCCTCCTATTAGCCAATCACTAACATCTGCTCTGGAGCCATTTCCCACACATGGAACGAGACATTCCCTGCACTGTAGCACCTCCTCCCAATCTATGGATCCCGTCACTCACACCCCGCAGTGCTTTATAGCCCCACCATCCTCCTGCTGAAATGATTACCACCCACTCTATTTTTTAATCTGGTGAGTTTATATAATAACTGATTATGTTTTGTTTAAGCATTATTGAGTATGCCGTTTTAATCCAGGGTCTGCAACAGCCCTAATCATGTTATACTAACTTACATCAAAGTTAAGAAATGTTTTTTCCCTGTTCTACTAAAGTTTTCATTGCCGGGGCCGGAAGTTTGTCAACCACAGCCACCAACTCAGATGAGTTGTCTTTGTAATTAAGCAATCTGCTGAAAGTAGATAACTTCAGAAAGTGCACCCAAAGCACTGTAGCTCATGCCAGGACGGAGCGAGGGGGCACCAAGCGTTTAAAAATAGATCACTTCTGTAATCGATTGCAATGTTCTCTGCGGTGTGGCGAGGGAGAGTGTGGAAGGTAAATGCGTAATTGAGCTGTCGTTCGCCAACCTCGACATCTATCTTCAGAAACCATAACACGTGCAGCCTCCAGCCTGCATCACTCTCTCCCTCACTCTCTCTTTCCACTCTCAGCCTCACAACAGACACAGCTACTGGGACAACTGCTTGCACACTTCCCTGCCTGAGCACATTAAAAAAAGCATATTTAATCAGTCAGCTTTCCCTGATTGTCAAGACTATCACGGATTCATTATCCCAGGAATGCTGCAGACTCTACTGTTCATATATTAAAAAAGGGGGAGGGGCTGAGGCGATGTAGAAGGCAATCTGCACAAACTAAATGACTTTTAAAATGTTGGGCGGAGTTTCACTGGAGGGGAATGTTAAGAGGTTGCTGTTACACGGGGACAGGACGTGGAGACGGGATGCAAATGCAAGTTTTAATGACAAAACAAACAAGAAGGAACTAAACCAAACAACTCTTGACTAAACAAAACCAAAGAAGCAAAAACTAAGAAACATTAAACCGGCTTACAAACTAACTAACATGGGGACAAATGACCGGGAGGGAGACAACAGACCAGAAGGAATACAAAACCTACGGACAAGGAGACACAACGACAGACATGGGAACAAGACACCAGCAGGGGAACAAACGGCAAGCAAGAACAGAGGACTCAACATGGAGTATAAAACAACAAGGGCTAACGAGAGACACCTGGGAAGAGGCGGAGCCAGAAACAGGCGAGGGGCCTGACAAGAGGGCGGAGACAGGAGGAGCAAAAGACCAAAACAAACAGAAGCACCTGGAACAGAGTGACAGACAGCACATGGACATGACAAGACAGAAACAGAAAGCCAGAGAAGACAAACATGAACAGGACAGGGCAGGGTGTGACAGTTGCTAGGCTGGTGCTATGGTATCCCAGGTGGTTGCTACTGTGTGTGTTAATGTTAATGTGGTAGTATGTATGTCAGTATTTTGGTAATGCATAAAGGAAATCCTTTTCTGCAGTCAGATGTTCTATGAGTAAACAATCATGCTTGATTGAGCGGTGTAAAATATGAAATAAAAATAAATAAATAAATAAATAAATAAATAAATAAATAAATAAATAAATAAAAAAAAATAAAAAAAAAAAAATAAATAAATAAATAAATAAAATATAATAAAATAATGTTGTTTCAACAATGTAAAGTGACCTTGAGTATGGGAAGGCCAATCTATAGCCCCCACTGACCACCTCATTAGGTGCACCTTCATGTATCTGCACTCATGATCCATTTTATTAGCTCCACTTAGCATGTAGTCCTACAATTACAGACTGTAGTCCATTTGATTCTTTGCATACTGGGTTTTCACCCTGTTCTTTAATGGTCAGGACCCCCCAGGACCCCCACAGAGCAGGTGCTACGTGTGTGGTGGATCATTCTCAGCACTGAAGTGACCCTGATGCGGTGATGGCAGGTTAGTGCGTGAGTGTATCAGGCACAGCAGTGCTGCTGATGATCCAACAGCCACATAATACCTGCTCTGTGGTGGTCCTATGGGGGTCCTGACCATTGAAGAACAGGATGAATGGAGATAATAAAGTACACAGAGAAACAGATGGACTATAGTCTGTAACTGCAGAACTACAAAGTGCACCTTTATGGTATAAATTGGAGAGTGTAGACAGGTACATAAATAATATCTCAGAATGTAAAGAGACTATGATAGCTCACTCTCACTCAGGAATTGAGAAACACATAATCCAGCATGTTTTAATGTCAGGTTATATCATAATGTCAGTGAATGTCAACAGCACATGACTTTTCACAGGGCACTGCTGTCTGTCTGGAGGCTTCTTTAAAACCTAACGAACTCATATACCCTGCATATTCACACTTTCCGAATCAAGAAATGCACACTCAGCATCTTTCCTCCTTTAAAAAATAATCTTCCAGTAAAAAATAGTTGAGCACATTCACCGCAATCTTTGCTAAGTTGTCATTATGTTCCAACTCCATCCAGCATTAGGATTTTCTCTGTACGAAGCCACTGCCACTGAGGCATGTAATACATTCTACAACAGAGCGTATGTAGCATAGCAGTACATCGTTTAACCAAAGCCCGCCGTGTTTGGCCAGTGAGAGCAGCTCTGCTATAATTGGAATGATAAGGCATCCTCTCTATAAATACGGTTTGACTTTCTCTCTCATCCGCTTCGCCAGCACCTCCTTCCCTTCTCATCTCAGCTCGGCTAAATGTTCGCTGTCACTCAAATGAAAGAGCTACGCATGGCAATATGCTTCGTAACAATACCTCATCTTTCTACAGAAGTGTTTCATCTTAACGCCAAGGTCTTCTGTCACCCAGCTGCCATACTTCACCTATTATTCAGCCGTGTTTGGAAACGGCATTGATCTATGGGCTGCTGCAAATCAAATGCCTTGTCATGAGACTGACCTAACCATCCATTACCCCGGAGTCCTCTCTGCTGAGTCTACTGTCTTTAGAAACAGACGGAGCAACGGAGTGTGCATGGTCTATTAGCAGAAACGGTATTTAATATGCTACGCTACGTTTTAATGAGTGTGTAATTGTGTATTTTGTGTAACTGTGTGTATGAACCATTGTGTTTTCTCAGAGCCCTTTATATCTATATAGGACCCCCCCCACTGCAGGCTGGCATGCAGAGACGCAATGTTGCTACAGAAGCCCAGAAAGGACAAACCATATACTGACTGTAGAGAGCGCCTTGCTTGTATTCATACTGAAGTGGCAGCTTGTACTGGCGCTGTAGCACCAGCTGGAGGGTTCTTTTCAAAATGTCTTACTGCTGGGCCTTTATTGGCAGCTCCATGCAAAAAAATGAGACATCAGAATAGGATGTTTTCCATATAGGATTATAACTTCTTAAAATTCGACCAGCATTAAAACTACTGGGTTAAAATCATCTTCTTATTAGTCAGTTTTTCTAGGTTGAATTTTCTGTAGGCACAGGAACAGCACCATTTAAAGTATAACGGGAAAAATTAAACATGAAGCTGACAAATATCCTCATCCAAATATTTTACCATCATTAAAGGAACAATTAAGATATTCTAATGGTCTGAATGAGCTTATCTGGGGGGAAAGTAGTGATATTAAGTTACCTAAATACACAATATCCCCTTGAAAATCATTTTTCCCAGTGTCTTTTTTGTTGAGGTGTCATGTAAAACTTTTGAAGTTACTGTGCTGTTCTGGAAGAATGCTAGGAAGGACCATTGGATGGGTATTTATAACTGGCGCTGAATATTTTTTTTTTTTGATAAATAGGTGACTGTATTTATTATTTAGCCCAAATAACACAAACAAAGGAAAGAAGGGTAAATCTTCACTGTCACAAAAAGCATGAAGCAAAACAAAATCAGGACAGGCACTGAGGCAATGGTAGGTTCTCAGGGGTTCAGTAGGTCGCAACCTCACCATTAGAAGTTACATACTGTTCCTTTAAAAGGCCCAAATCCTGGAGTTTTCTTATATTTTAGATTCTCCCTGTAGGGAAAACCATAGATTTTTTTTCTGTGCATCTATCTATCTATCTATCTATCTATCTATCTATCTATCTATCTATCTATCTATCTATCTATCTATCTATCTATCTATCTATCTATCTATCTATCTATCTATCTATCCATCCATATCTATCTATCTATCTATCTATCTATCTATCTATCTATCTATCTATCTATCTATCTATCTATCTATCTATCTATCTATCTATCTATCTATTATATTCACAGGATATTTGTAGATATGTAACATCATAAAAAACCCAATGGGGTTGTTTTGGCAAATGTCCATATGACCTGTATGATCCAAAAGAACTGTAGGATGAACTGAGAGATCTAGGAGACCTACACAAGCTAGAGAGAGAGAGAGCCAACAAACCTCCATGAGTCATCCTGTTAGTGCAGCACCATTGGCATTGACTACATGCAGACCGTTATGACAAATGCCCCTAACACCATGTCAGCGTGGCCAACGACTGCAATGGTGTCGTGCAAGACGGTCATAGAGAAGACCAGCGAATCCGTGTTTATCTTCCTTCCCAACAGCTTCACTCTTCCTGGGGTGCAACTATCCTTTACATGGAAAGTATATTTGGGACATCCACTGTTTTCCATCAGAGGCTGTAGGTTTGCAAGTCACTGTCCCCATCCCCTCTGCAGGACCAGAGCCCATATTTAGCAGCTCATTTCAGGGAGAGGATTCTCTGTGGTGCATCCCTCAAGGCTCATCTGACCAAAAATAAAGAGCTTATCACTCCATTCCAGATATCCCACACTGGAATCAATGACTATTGTTTCGGTTGCGGTGACTTCACATAATCACCCAGCAGCGGAAGCAGAGCAGAAGGAGGGGACGGATTTCTGACCCCCGACATAAACGAGCATAGCAATTAGCCGAGGGCACAGTGGCCAGTGAAAGCAAAGGATGGATCAGTGCAGAATGTTTACAGAGCAGAAGGATTCAGTAGCGGTTCCCTACAGCTTAGATTAGCTCTTAAAGTAGCTCGGCACAGCACCTCCTGTATGTCCTCTCACGCTGGTAGTAGCGGTCACTGCTATTGTATGGAGAAATTCCGAGGTGCGAGATCTCTGAAAGAGTACACCCCTTAAAAAAAAATAAAAAAATAAATTGGCTACTGGTCTTAGACTCTAATGCATTTACAGACAGGTTACTTCATAGGTCATGTGCTGCAAAAATTTGAATGGGATGCATTTTTATCCACTGGGTAGAAGCAAATACATGCAAATTAAAGAACGCAGAAATGTCTTAGGTCTGAGCTGTCACACTTTAAGAGGGAAACGGTGAGTAGTATTTGTGTAAGGCTAGTTAATAACATCTTTAGAGGACAGTGTTGAGTAAACTCGTTAATGTGTTATGTCTTAAAGCAGCCCCCCTCATGTACAGCTGTGAATTTGTTGACCTAGCTAAAGGACTTTAGGATACAGAATTAAAAATTCTCGTCTGTGGTCATCTCTTGCTGGTGTTGGGCTGATTTACAAATACCGAATCCAACTCACTTTTGCCTTCATACACGTCATGCAGTCATATGGACGCTACAGAACACACTGGCATTTCTGGTTGTTCCTGCCTGTAGTGTCCATATACTGCAGCATGCACAAGCATGTGAAGGGGAGTCGGATTCTGCCTGGGAGTCATAACTCGGCCCAACACCGACAAAGACGACCTCTGAAGAGAAAGCACATGTCGACTTACAGGGTGGAGAAATATATGAGTATATGACAGGAAGTTGCAGGCTTTCATGGCTTATTTGGTTTGAGACTGACAAAGACAAAGAAAAAAATAGTACAAAATGGAGCAACAAGCTGTTATTAATAACACCATTAATAACACTATTAAGGATGTACGGTCTGACGTCAGATTTTTCATTGCTTCTCCCTGGACCGTATGTACACCTTGCATCCTTTTACCTATCTTGGCTCTTGCAAGAGAGAAAAAGCCTAACTCTGGTCTCTTGCCTGGTCACTCTACCCTTTTCTCTTACTCGCTTTCTCTGATGCCATGTTTATCGGCCTCTTCCCAGCCTCCTACATAATATCCATGCTGGAAATACCAAGCTAATTTCTTATAACCAGCTGAACATACCTACTTGTTGATCTGTAAGGAAGACTACTTAGCAAAGGATGGGAATTACATAATAATAATAACAATAATAACAATAACAATAACAATAACAATAATAATAATAATAATAATAATAATAATAATAATAATAATAACAACAACAACAAAACAACAACAATACAACAACAAAAAAAGAACCTTCTGTACTTAAGTATGGAGAGTACCAGTACTAAAGTATGTATCTTCAGATGTACTTAAGTATGGAGAGTACCAGTACTAAAGTATGTACCTTCAGATGTACTTAAGTATGGAGAGTAACAGTACTAAAGTATGTACCTTCAGATGTACTTAAGTATGGAGAGTACCAGTACTAAAGTATGTATCTTCAGATGTACTTAAGTATGGAGAGTACCAGTACTAAAGTATGTATCTTCAGATGTACTTAAGTATGGAGAGTACCAGTACTAAAGTATGTACCTTCAGATGTACTTAAGTATTGAGAGTAACAGTACTAAAGTATGTACCTTCAGATGTACTTAAGTATGGAGAGTAACAGTACTAAAGTATGTATCTTCAGATGTACTTAAGTATGGAGAATACCAGTACTAAAGTATGTACCTTCAGATGTACAATAATAATAATAATAATAATAATGATAATAATAATGATAATAATAATAATTCTTAAGTCCATACAATGCCTCTAAAAGCAATTAAGACTACTTAACTACACATTGTGTAGAAGTGAGGTATCACTTCTTCATAAGGGCCTCTATTATTATGTTTATACTCCATTATGTACACTACGTGTATGAAACATGTATACTTGACTGTTGTTTCCACTGATATTGTATACCGGACATACAGCATGTTCTGCTCCTATGCATTAGATACAGACACACAGACTGAATAGCACATAGCATAGGTTATACATGTTCCTGATATACTGTATATCTGTGCTTCTTTATTTAGTGCTTAGCATTTCTATTGTAATTATTAGTACTTGTGGTTCTGGAGGCGGTGCAGAGTCAGTATTTCATTGTACAGTTTAACTGCTCGTTTTTCTGTGCATATTGTAATACATTTTTGAATCTCTAAACTTAAATAAGAAACAAAATAAACAAAAAACTAATTAGATGCTTATATGCCAATTAATAATTAGCTAAAATGTCATGGAACGGTTCTTAGAAGGGCATTGATGTAAAGGATCAATAACTAATTAGGAACTGACGTGTTTGATCAGTATTACAGATATTCTGTCCAGCCTCACAGTTTGAGAATCTCAGGTCTGTGCGGTTGGCTCTGCTGTAGTCTGGCCGTAGGTCTCTAAAACCAAGTCAGCAGATTTCCTTATTTCAGTGATGATACAGTGAGGGGGGGATGCATTCAGGCAGTCTTGTCTTCGTTATTGAATACCCTGCTGCGGTGTATGTACTATTCAAGGAACAAAAATATCCACAGCATATACACTGAGAGGGAAAACCATTCAAGCACCACGACGCTATAACATTACTACTTTGATGCCAATTACAGCTTCAACAGGCCCAACACTGTAAAAAGTACACCGTGGAGAAATATCATTGACAAAGGCAGATTCAACTTTT